>QANZ01013386.1:122569-134619 GCA_003254925.1 Chamaecrista fasciculata
AAATCCTTTTGTTGATTGAATCAATTCAACACTTAATTAACTGACAATAATAGCATCCACGATCCTTTTTCGCTTTTTTTAGTTCTAATCTTCCATCTCTCTTTCTTGTTTGATTAGATGATAAGATGAGAAATTGAAATGAAAAAAAAAATACTGATAATATTATGTTCAACTGTCTGATTAACTGTTCCTTATTTTCTAGACCTATTTTTAGACGAATGCACTCCTTCACATAAAAGAGCTCCAAAATTAAACGAGTGTGTTATTTATATATATAATCAGCATGTACATAATTAGTTTAAATATATATATATATATAATTCATAAGTTATGGTAAGAGGAAATAGCTAGTAAACAAAGACAAAATATAAAGTTTAGAGAATCCTTTTAGAAATGCGAGGTTTTACTGCTCTTTGCTTTAGACTTTAGCATAAAGCAAGACAGTGGAAGAAAAATGAAGAAAAAGTATGCAAATTAATCATAAACAAATCATATGTAGTGACCGAAAGTTGTGTTCCCATATTCTATATTAGAAGCAAATCTTCCATCCCCATACATAAATATATGCAAATAATTATGTTGTCAAATTTACAACGTAACAACCATATCATTCTTTGATCTTTCCTCTCTCAATATATATCAATTCTTGTGATCACTTCAGAGTTCAGATCATAGAATATAGATTTCACATCTGACAAAGATTGAAAATCTGAATGGCACTTGTTGTCCGAGGAGAAGCTTCATCCTCCAGCTTTTCTAATCATTCCAAATCAGTCCCAGCATGGAAATTTCATGTTTTCTTGAGTTTCACAGGACAAGACACTCGCAGGAATTTCACTGATCACTTGTATCATGCTTTATGGGAAAGTGGAATCACAGCTTTTAGAGATGATGAAGAACTCCAGAGAGGAGAAGTTATATCACAGCAATTGCTTCAAGCAATTCAAGATTCTCTCTGTTCAATCGTTGTTTTGTCAAAGAATTATGCTTGTTCTTCATGGTGTTTGGATGAGCTGAAAGAGATTCTTGAAGCTAGAAAAACTTTGGGACGACATGTTTTCCCTGTCTTCTATGAGGTGGATCCTGCTGATGTAAGACACCAAAGAGGAAGTTTTGGTGAAGCTTTAGCAAAACATGAAGAGAGATTCAAAGATAGTAAAGACAAGGTACAACAATGGAGACTTGCTCTCACTAAAATTGCTAACTTATCTGGGTGGGACTCCAGAGGACTGTAAGTCTTTTTATTACTATTATTATTACTATCTTGGATGTTTTATGTTAGTTATAATTTATATTATTGTTTTTTGTTATCTCTTCTTTTCTTACATATGTTGGTTGAAGCTGTTCATGGTTGATTTTGCATAGGCATAACATATAATTTTCTTCAATGATTGGTTGTGCAAAAGGTTGTATTTAATACTCTCTCTACCATGATTGATCATGCAAAACAAATTTAACACGTATCATATTTTTATTAGGGAACCTTATAGCAAAGATATTAGGAACTGCATATAAGTTTTGCCCTATGAAGAATTGACTTGAAGATTGGTAAAATGATGCATAAAAATCTTACTGAATTTTGTTTCTTCTTGTAGCCATGAAAAAGTTTTCATTGAAAACATTGTTGGAGCCATATGGACCAAACTGTGGTCTAACGTGCCACCTTACAAGGATAATCTTGTTGGAATTGACTCAAAGATTGGTAAAATGAGTTCACTCTTGGGGTTAGGGTTTGATGATGTCCGTTTCATTGGAATATGGGGCATGGGCGGTATCGGTAAAACAACTCTTGCAAGGTTTGTTTACGAAAGAATCTCCAATGAATTCAAAATTTGTTGCTTTCTTTCCAATGTTAGAGAGACTTCAGACAGAGATGGCCTAGTTTGTTTGCAGAGAGAGTTTCTTTCACATCTCAAGATAAATAGCATGCTAGTTAGGGATAAATATGAAGGAAAGATGTTGATAAGAAGCCTTTTTTACAGCATGAAAGTTCTACTTGTACTTGATGATGTGAGTGATAGAAGTCAGTTGGAGAATTTGGCTGAAAGCAGAGAGTGGTTTGGTGCAGGAAGCAGAGTACTTATCACAACAAGAGATTTGCACTTGTTGAAATCACATGGAGTGGATGGAACTCATAATGTTAAATCCATGAATAATGATGAATCCCTTCAATTGCTTTCTAAAAAAGCATTTAAAAAGGATCATCCTGAAGAGGGTTATTTGGAGTTGTCTAAATCTGTGGTTCAATATGCTGGTGGCCTTCCTTTGGCAATTGAGGTTTTAGGTTGTTTTCTTTGTGAAAGAAGTATACCTGAATGGGAAGATGTTTTGGATAAGTTAAACCAAATTCCAATTGATGATTATAGAATCCTTCAGACCCTTAAAATAAGTTATGATGGATTAGATAATAACGAAAAGATGATATTTCTGGATGTTGCTTGTTTTTTCAAGGGACGCGGGAAAGAACAAGTCACTCAAGTATTGAAAAATTGTGGTTTCCATGCGACAATTGGATTGAGTCGTCTCATTGAAAAATGTTTGATGACTGAAAGGGATGAACATGGTGAAAAGTGTATAGAGATGCATGATTTACTTCAAGATTTGGGCAAGAGTATTGTTTTCCAAGAATCTCCTAATCATATTGGTAGACGCAGTAGATTGTGGTCTCTAGAGGACATCAATGAAGTGTTGAAGAATAAAACAGTAAGTGATTAATTCTCTAAATATTACAAAAGACTTATATTTATTATATATCATTCTCATGTGGTGATTGACATTTTCACTAGGGAACTGATGCAATACAAGGTATGGTCTTGCAATTGCAAAAGAAAGAGCAAAAGGAAGAACAAAAGGAAGAGAAAAAGGAAGAGCCATTTGAAGCACATTGGGATCCGGAAGCATTTTCAAAGATGTGTAATCTTAGATTACTCATTGTGTCAAGTGAGTTGAGCCTTCGGCATGGTTTTAAATGCCTTTCTAGTGCATTAAAAGTTCTTCATTGGTCAAAATATCCTCTGAAAGCTCTTCCGCTTGAAACCTCAATGGATAAACTTGTTGATATTAAACTTCAGCATAGCAAACTCAAGCAACTTTGGAGTGGAATACAGGTAAAGATGCTCGCATGCTCTAAAACTTGTTATGAAAATATTGTTATTGAGATTATATACTTTGAACATATATATTGTTTTCTTATTCTAACTCTCACATATATCTCTGGTTGATCAGTGCTTTGGAAAGCTGAAGTTTATTGATCTTAGCCATTCGGAATACTTGGAAAGAACTCCAAATTTTGTTGGGGTTCCAAACTTAGAAAGATTAATTCTTGAAGGATGCACATCGCTTGTCGAGGTTCATCCATCCATTGGAGAGCTGAAAAAGCTTGTTAAAGTGAACTTGAAGGACTGCAAAAGTCTGAAATTCCTTCCAAGAAAATTGGTAACAGATTCGTTGATGAAGTTCGTTCTTTGTGGCTGCTCCAAATTGAAAAAGGTCCCAGAGTTTGGGGAGGATATGAAAAATTTGTTGTGGCTTGATCTTCAGGATACTGCTATAACGGAGCTTCCTGAATCACTCGGTTTCTTGACAAGTCTTGAACATTTGGATTTGAAAGGCTGCAAAAATCTGGTTAGCCTTCCTTCTACCTTTCATAATCTAAAGTATCTTAGATATCTCAATTTGTCAGGCTGCTCAAAGTTTTGTAAGCTGCCAGAAAATTTGAATGAAAATGAGAGTTTGCAGAAGCTTGATGTGAGTGACACTTCAATAAAAGAAGCACCATCATCCATGGTTCAATTGAGGAATCTAACTTCACTGTCATTTTATGGATGCAAAGGCTCAACATCCAACCCATGGAGTTTATATGACATCTGCTGGAAGATGTTTGGATGGCCTCGAAATACAACGAGCTTAGTTTTGCCTCCTCTCTCTTCTTTAACATCATTGACTCAGTTAAATTTGGGTAACTGCGGAATATCTGATGGATCCATTGTTAATGATATTGGGTCTTTATCATTATTGAGGAGGTTGGATTTGAGAGGAAACAATTTTGATATTCTACCACCTGATTGCATCGCCAGTCTTTTGCGACTGCAAGTTCTTGATCTGAGTTGCTGCTCAAGGCTGAAGTCATTGCCTAATCTTCCACCATGTATGGTAAGAGTAAATGCAGGAGACTGTGATTCCATGGAAGCTTTATCAGATGAAAAATTATGGTATTTATTTTCTTCACTTGATCATCAGGTATATTATATTTGCCAAACTATGATGATATGATATCTTTCAATTTATGTAAGTATATATATATAACATGCTAGCTTTCTTGTTCCAGAGTCTCTGCAGTTCTGATGCTTCAGATGTTATTCGTCCAAAACCCACGGTATGTGAGTCTCTTTGTGTCTTCTTTTTATTGCCTACATATACTCTTTAATGTTATGATAATTATACAGTCTATGCAGGCACGCCTTCATTCGAGTGATTTCATCGCATTCATGCCAGGAAGTGAAATACCATTTTGGTTTTGGAATAGGGAAGATTGCATTGCTAGTTCAAGTAGTTCAAAGACATCAGAAGTGTCAATAATGATTGAGGTGCCAGAATGCTGTATTGGGAGTGAATGGTCAAGAATTTGCATATGCCTTGTGATTGATGTGTTTGGTAAGAATAGTGAGAATTATCCTATCAATTTGGAATATACTGTTTCAAGGGTTACAGATGGGAAGGAAAAGATGAAGCTTATATTATTCAGGGGACATTCTATTTATGCGGAGGGAGATTATGCTCACCTTTGCCTTATGTATCTGGATTATTCTAAGGAAACATCAGCTAGTGGTAGCACCAACCAGATAAAAATAAAAATATCCACAGTATGTACTGCAGAAATGTATTTGCCATATCCATTAGATCAGATCATGCGTGCAGAAATCAAGAAATTTGGATGGCGTTGTCTATGCCAACATGATATTCAAGAATGGCGCAACAGAAATGAAATCCATGATTTCAATTCACAAGAGGTTGACATTGATTCTGCTGATCACAAGGCCTTGGTTTCGTTGCACAACCCAAACAGAAAAAGAAAAAGACAAGAATAATCATATATACATGGTAATTATTTTTATCTATATGTTTATGTATTTATATCTATCCTTGTCTATGTTGTTATTTTAAAAGATAGTTTTAAACTGTCAAAGTAAAAAAAAAAAAAATATATTGAAATCTGACGTTAGCTAATCTTTATCCATCTTTTAATTGAAAGTTTCAAACTTAGATTTGACAGTATTGTTTTAAACATGTTGGACTGCATTTTTGGTTTTGGTTTCAGGTTTGTGTTTCCTCTCTGCAATAAGGAAGACAGTGAAGGTATTTGTGGAGTGAAGTGAATGAATTGTGTATCAATAAATATGTCGGTGGAAGATAACAAAAGGTTATGTATTTTGTTATGTAAAATTCAAGTAATTTCGTCTGGTGTGATTTGATGATTCGAGTCTAAGTTTATTTGGAAGTGTATTAGATTTGTGTATAAGTATGAATGAGGAGGATATCATTTGACTAAAATGCACAATTTAGTATACCATTCTCCCATATTATATACCTTTTTACTTTTTCTTATTTCATCAATGCAAGACTTTTATCTCGAATATCTTTCTTTATTTTCTTTGGCATGAAGAAGTCAATGACAAGTCTGTATTTCTTCTATTCTATTAATGCACACAAAATGAACTCCATTTTATTAAATGATAAAAGTTGAAAACAGCGGCAGAACCAGAACGGGAATAATTTTTTACATTATGTATTATATATATTAAATAAAATATTTAATTACTATCTTATATAATATATAATTGATAATTGATAATTGATATTGTATCCATTGATAACTAGATTAAGTACATTTTTTTGACAAAACCGATTGAAGGGTTAACATGGTATTTGTTGGAAAGTCAAGAATGAAGAAAAAGTTTGAGGTAGACGCGGAATGCAAGATTGCAATGCAATTACGCAGTAGTTGCTGCTTACTTGCTTCTAAAATCTAATGTCTATCCTTTCCTTCTAGATGATTTTGCAATATATCTATTTTTCTTCTCTCTTTAAATTAACATTCTTAGAGCTTGATCTGGTGACGTAGTATATGGAGATTGTTGATTTTATTATATATTACATCTTGTAATAAACAAGACACGAAATGGCAACTTCATTCAAATTTAAAACACAGAAAATCCGTGTCTAGGTGCTACATATTTGAGGGTCGCACTTCATTGACACTCAGACTCTGATCATAGCAGGGGTTGAGGAGAAAGTAAAGTAAGATTTGTGAAACAACATTCATATTTAGTTTCAATATAATATCATCTTTGATTCTTATTCCTTTTCTCTATTCTCAGGAAAACGACATAATTATGTTGTTGTAGGTGACTCTAACGACCAAACGGTTGAAATATTTGGTAATGGCGCTTAATGTTCCGGGAGAATCTTCTTCTCGTTCAATCTCATCGTGGAAATATCATGTTTTCTTGAGTTTCAGGGGAGAAGACACTCGCTTAAATTTTACAGCTCACTTGTATGATTCTTTACAGAGAAGAGGAATCACAGTTTTCAGAGATGTTGAAGAAATCCAGAGAGGACAAGTTATTCCACAACAACTTCTTACAGCAGTTGAAGATTCTCTCTTTTCAATTGTTGTTTTGTCACAGAACTATGCTTTTTCTTCATGGTGCTTGGATGAGTTGAAAACGATTCTTGAAGCTAGAAAAGAATTGGGTCGACAAGTTTTCCCCATCTTCTATGGTGTGGATCCATCTGATGTAAGACACCAAAGAGGAAGTTTTGGTGAAGCTTTAGCAAAACATGAAAAGAGATTCAATGATAGTGAAGGCCAATTACTAGTACAACAATGGAGAGATGCTTTGACACAAGTTGCTACCTTATCTGGTTGGGATTCGAGAAAACGGTAATGTTTTTTCTCTTTGGGGGATGATTTAATGTTATTGTGAATTTACGTTATTGAGCATATACAACTTGTAAAATGTTCATTTGTTAAGTTAACTAAGAGAGATTTATTTATGTTTGAAGGAAAGACGCAGATCTAATTGAAGACATAGTAGAATCAATATGGGGCAGATTATTGCCTTCTTATCATGATAGTCTTCTAGTTGGAATCGAGGAGAGGATGGTTCAACTGAATTCACTTTTAGAAATAGGGTTGAATGATGTTCGTTTTGTGGGGATATGGGGCATGGGTGGTATTGGTAAGACCACTCTCGCCAAATTTTCCTACAACACGTCCTCTAGCCAATTTCAAATTTCTTGCTTCTTGGCTAATGTTGGAGAGGATTCAAAGAAAGGTGTTGCTTATTTACAAAGGAAGCTTATTTCAATTCTCGACATGAGTAGCAGCATGGAAATTCAAGATACCGAAGAAGGGAAGGCGATACTTCACCAACAATTTCGCAATAAAAAGGTTCTGCTGGTTCTTGATGACGTGAATGATATATGTCAACTAGAGTGTTTGGCAGCAGCTCCAGAATGGTTTGGTGAGGGAAGTAGAGTAATTATAACCACTAGAAATATGGGCATATTAAGATCCCATGGAGTACATGGAATCTACACTGTTGATTTCTTGAGCAAACATGAGTCCCTTCAACTGCTTTCCTCAAAAGCATTTAGAACAGAAAATCCCCCAGGAGGATTATGTGGAGTTGTGTGAATCTGTGGTTAAATATGCAGGAGGCCTACCATTGGCACTCCAAGTTTTAGGTTCTTTTCTGTTTGGAAGAAGTATATCTGAATGGAAACATGCTTTGGAGAACAAAATCCAATTTGCAAGCCAAGATATACTTGAAACACTTCAAATAAGTTACGTTGAATTACAAGAGACGGATAAGGCGATTTTTCTGGACATAGCATGTTTTTTCAAGGGATGGGAGAAACACAGAGTGATCCAAGTTGTCAAAAAGTTTGGTGTTCATCCAACATTTGAAATTGGATTAAGTGTTCTTGTGGAGAAATCTTTAGTAATTGAAGTTGGGAATTGTCTAGAGATGCATGATTTATTTCAAGAAATGGGTTGGAGAATAGTTCAAGAACAATTTCCTAAAGGTGTTTGGCAACTCAAGGTCGGCATTGCAGGGTGGTCTACAGAGGACATTGTGCAATTACTGGAAAAATATATGGTGAGTGCGTGCCTACTTTTGTTATTATGTTATTCTTATTTTTGTCATATTAATTATTTGATTCTGAACTTGTTTAATTTCAGGGGAGTGATCAGGGTTTAGGTAAGCGTGCAATATGCGAGTTTGAAATCTTGGAGGAACAAGAATGGCTTCAAGTTGTAAATAGCTCAGGAATTTGTTCAAAGATATGGAGAATAGTAGGTTTTGTATCAAGTGTAGCGGGAGTAGCAACCTATGGTGGGAGTTTGTCTTTCAAACGTATATTTGGAGAATGGACATCGTTGAAGATGTTTATTTACTGTGCGTTGAGTTTAATAGTGTGTAGTATGACATTAGTTCCAAGGATGTTCCAAGCTGTGAATAGATTTATGGTAAAACCTGATGTGGTGTTTGTGGCAATGATGGTGTCCTCTTTATATTCATATTTATACGACAAATTCATGAGTGGAAAACCAGATAGCTTAAGCCTCATTTCAAGTGGCTCCTTTGCTCTCATGTCATTGAGTTTGTCGAGACAAAGTGAGGTGGGATTTGAAGTGGGCGTAACTGGTTTTTTGGTAGCATTTATGATGCTACAGTTCATGAAGATCAATTTTGCTCTCACTTCAGTTGCAGCAATTGTGGCTTATATCTTCATACGTCTTCGTTCTTGCTCTGACTCTGACTCCGACTCAGACACACATCAAAGAGTTCAACTTCAACACCAGTGGATCATAAACATGCCTCGTCTATATAACTCACAATGATCTCTATATATATGTAGCCACTTTAATTTCTTCTTGTTTTTCAGTGTAATATAAACGACTTAAGAAAATCTTAGCCATTGCTTAGTCATTGCAATATATATTTATAAAAATTGAGAAATCTCTCTTTAATTTCGATCAAAACTGAGAGCAACAATGTAAGAGGAGGCGATGCATGCTTGTAAGTCCAGAAAAACCTATGCCACATACGTAGGAGGTCTTCTTTTTTGTTTTAACTTTTTATCCTTTAATCTTTTATTTTAGAAAACCAACCAACAATGCTTCTAAACATTCAAACATTTTTGGCTGAAGGGTGGTCCAAAATGTATCTCTTAATGTTCATTTTGGTTCATTATGTTTCAAAATATTCAAAATGGTCTTAAATGCATAGCGCAAAAAACCGGACCGGCTATTGACCCGGCGAAGGGCTCGGGTCACTGGTTCAACCGCTGGGTCACTGGTTCAACCGGTTGAGCCGGTTTACTTAAAAAATACATTTTCAAATATACATATTCATTAAAAACACATTAATATCTTGTAAAAATTAAACATAAGCATAAGTCTATCATATATAATAAGTGTCAAATATTTAAGTTATACTATATAAAATTTAAATTTAAAACATAACCACATCAAACAAGTCTTGAAACTAAAAAATAATTGTATTAAACAAACTCTAAATTAAAAATCATATAATAGCTAAATTGATTAAAATTACAAATGAGTCTCATCACATGAACAGTGAACCCCACTCATATGGTCGTTAATGAATAATAATGACATTGTTTTAACTTTTACGGTTGAAGTGTGTGTTAGCTAATTTATTAAAAAAAATAATAATCATTCAAATATCAAAAGTTAAACACTAAACAAGCTAATTGCCTATTCTTTTGTTTATTTGTTTGGCCTTTGGGCCTTTTGTGGGCCAAATAAAGAAAACCCTAAACCTAATTTGTTTCTCTATTATTTGTTTCTTCCTCTAGCCTCCGCCTCCCACCTTTCTCATCTTTCATATTTCTCTTAAAAGTTAAATCTCACTCCCTTCTCTATCTCCTCTTAATCTCACTCTCTTCTCTATCTCCTCTCACCTTTCCCATCGTCTCACCAATGCCGAAGAACCACGAAGCAGCAAGGAAGATATGAAGATGAAGCCGCAAGGAAGAGATGAAGACGACGAACGGAGCGAACTGCCGAAGACGAAGAACGACGAAGCCACGAAGCCACGGAGGAGCAGCCACAGACGAAGACAACGGCGAAGGATGAAGGAAGAGAACGACGAGAACAACGAAGGTTGAAGGAACAGAACGTCGAGGTCGAAAATGGAGATGAGAGCGGCGAAGGGTCTGAATGAAAATGAGGCAAAGGGCATCAGAAATTTAGGTTTTTTTTTCTTTAAGTGTGAACCGGTTGAAACCGGTTCACGGTTCACTGGTATGCAATCGAACCGGTGACTCGCCGGTTCGATTGCATTCCGGTATTTTACATTCTCCGGACCGGCTTGGGGTCCGGTTCGCCGGTCGGACCGCCCCGTCCGGTCCGGTTTTTTCCACTATGCTTAAATGTATGTCCTAATGTTCATTATGTTTTAAAATGTTCAAAATGTTCTTAAATGTTTCATTTTAGTCCCAACTATTGAATATGACTTGTTTCAAGTTCAAACGTGACGAGTTTAGAGCTACATATTGTTCTCGAAGAGTAAATTCTCTATCCAGTTGGGCCGTCAGTGAAAAACAAGGTCAAATCGGTTCTAAAAATAGATATCTCGTTTCATGGTTAAATAAATAAAATTGATCATATTTTTCTCGTTTCAAATTCGAATACGGCGAATTCAGAGTTACAAATTCTTTTTAACAAATTCTTTGAACTTGAATAGAGAGATAAGACAAATATGACCAAATTCAATAGTTTGGGATCAAAATGAAACATTTTACCAATATTTTAAGACCAAAATGAATCATTTTGCATATATTTAAGTCTAATTCAGACTAATTTAAATATATTTAAGACTAATTTAAATATTTTAAAACATGTGTGGCCAAAATGACCTTTAACCAACATTTTTTTTTTAAAAGAAGAAACATAATTTTGAAACCATTGAAAAATGAAAAATATTATAAAGGCTGGATCCGCTGCAGTGTTAAAGTGTGGCTATCGGATTAATATTAAATCGTTCACAGCACGCCACGTCATCTAAGGTCCTTTAGTGCTGTGACCATGGTTAAGAAAATCGGACCGGACCGGCCGGTTCAACCGGTTAGACCGTGAATCGGGCATTGGTCCGATCCGAGTCACCCCAAAAATCGGCTTGCACATGAACCGGTCAACAACCGGGTAAACCGGTCAAAAACCAGAATAACCAGAGTGAACCGGCGGTCTAAAGGGTTCAAACGGTTCAGCCAGATCTTTTTTGGTTTTGGTTTAACTGCTCTGAAACAGTGTTGTTTTAAGTAAAAACTGAAAAAGAAAAATTGAACCAGGTTTAATCGACGGTTTAGTAGCCCTTTCAGTCTTCTTCTTCTTCCATCAACTCCTCTTCCGCGCAGCATCGCCGTCGATGATTGTCTTTGTTGTAGATTCATCTTCATCCTGCTGTAGTTGTATTTTGTCTTGGCTGTCACTCTATTTTGTGACCTTCGTTTTCATGGCTGCATCTCTCTTCCAGTGTTCTTTCCATGGGTGAGGCGTGATATAATAGATTTTGAAAAGAGTAATAAGCATTGGAAATAATGAAGAAATGGGTTTTGAAAACAACAAATCACAAATGCATTGACAGATGAAGAGACGTATGAAATTATAAAAATAAAATAATAATACATATGTTACAAATGTAATAAAATAATTTTTTTTCTTGGTNAGTGAATTGATGAAGGAAAAGTAAATAAAAAAATTGACTTTTTTAATAATATAGATAGGAGAAACGTGTATATACATTAATACATAGATATGGGTAAAAAATATTTATTAATTAAAAAAGTAAAATGACATTTTTAAAAATAAAATCAACCATTAAATTATAAAAATAAAATAATAATGCATATGTTACAAATGTAATTTTTAATGATAAAATTACTATGTATTAAATTATTAATTATTATATTTTATTTATAGTATGTTAATATAATATTTTTTAATTTTTATAATT
>QANZ01013386.1:137524-155692 GCA_003254925.1 Chamaecrista fasciculata
GCACCGCTATTTGGGTTATTGACTTTCATATGTTTAATGGAATTGATATAATTAACCAGTTTATCTATATCATTGTTTTATGTATATTGTTAGTGAGAAATCAGCAAATATTAATTGCTCAAAAATATTTTAGTTTATAAAATAGATTCCATAAGAAATGCATATTCCTCCAAAATAGCCATTTGGTAGCAAAAACAAATAAGAAGGTAGAAAGATCACATCATTATATATTGTGGTTCAAATTAAGATTACTTATCAGTTATCACCAAACTAAAAGCTACCTAACCTCAAATATAGAGGATATTATCCACTATAATAGTTTTACAAAAGGAGCTAAAAACAATCTTTTAGCTATGAGTGTTCTCCTCTTTTAATTTCCCAGAGCTTGTGATAACATAGTCGAGACAATGATAAGTCCTTTGCCCTATGAGGATGGAGTAAAAAAAGTTTTGAGAATTCAAAAGAAAGGTGAGACAAACTTGTAGAAAGTGAGTAGAAGAAATTTTTGGTTCTCATCAAGAATTACAAAAAAATCTAGAGTCAATGAATACCATTTGAAGAGAGAAGCAAACATAAGCGCCTTTAATTTTTGCTTCAATTTTTTTTATTAAACAAATGGGACAGACATGATGAACCAAATAAATAGCATATATATTATCTTATCTTATATTTTATCATATACTGTATATATATATACTATTTAATTATAATATCTTTCCAAATCTTTTGATTCTCAATTTCCAAAATCATATAATATATATTTCTATATATATGAGATTTTCATAAAATTGATTGAGAGTTATATTTGAGAAAGCTAAGTCAGGTAACTTTTCAAATATTCACTACTTTTTATATTAATTATTTAAAACATACTAAAATTTTAAAATTAAAGGGTCATTTTCATCTCAAATGTATGTTTTGGTGTTCATTTTGGTCCTTTATATATGCTTCATAAGATTCATATTGATCTTAAATGTTTGATAAAATGTTTCATTTTTGTCCCAAACTTTTAGATGTGGTCATATTTGTCTCGTTTTGAGCTTAAATATAACAAGTTCAGTTGCTTTTGAGGAGTATTTTTTTTATCCATCGTCAACAAACAAGGTCAAATCAAATCTAAAAAATGGGCTGCTCATTTCACAATCAACCAAATTAAATAAAATTGGTCATATCTCTCTCGTTTCAATTCTGAAAATGGAGAATTTAAAGTCACCTGCTGCTTAAATGACTCCACTGGTACCCTCGTTTATTTTGTTGATAAACATCCTACTTTTACCCTCTTCCCTGATTTCCCCTTTAATTTAAATTCTATGCCTAATACGTCAAACACGTCCTCTATGTCTAATGGTTCTCCAACTTCTGTTATGGATATGAATTACTCGCCTTTATCCTTTTCCCCTTCTGCTCCCGACATTACTTTCTTGGTTTGGAATGTTCGGGGGGCAGGAGGTATTGAATTTCGTCGTGTTTTCCATGATACCATAGTGCAGCACAAACCAAACCTTGTCATCCTCACTGAAACTCGCCTAAGCGGGGAACGTGCACAAAATACCATCAACAGTCTGGGTTTTGAAAAGCATTACAAGGTGGATGCCATGGGGTTTTCGGGTGGCATTTGGATGCTGTGGGATCCAACACATGTAGACGTTCACATTATCGCTTCCTCCTTCCAGGAAATTCACTCACACGTTAAGGTCAGTGGCTTCTCTTTTCTTCTCACTTCTCTTTATGCTAGTCCTACTTTCGAACGTAGAAAACTTCTCTGGGATTCTCTAAGTTTACTAGGTCCTTCCCTTACTTTACCTTGGCTCATTCTCGGTGATTTTAATGATATTTCTTCTGCCTCTGAAAAATTTGGCGGGTTACCTCCAAACAGATATAAAATGCAATGTTTTAATAACTTTCTGCATGCATGCAACCTTGTTGATCTTGGCTATGAGGGGCCTCGTTTCACTTGGACAAACTGTAGAGATAGTCATAACATTATTAGGACTCGTATTGATAGAGGGCATGCATCACCTTCATGGCTTCAACTTTTTCCTAATACAAAAGTTTTTCACCTCCCCAGAATCCGCTCTGACCACTGTCCCTTACTCTTAAAAACCAATCCTCCTGCTTTTTCTGGCCTTAAACCCTTTCGTCTTGAATATTTTTGGATTTCACACCCAAGTTTTCCTGACCTTGTTAGAGAAACTTGGAATTGTAGTACAAATGATCTACACACTACACTGTGTTCTTTTAAATCCAAAGTGATAAACTGGAGTAAATTACATTTTAAAAATATCTTTCATGAAAAAAAAAACTCTTCTTCGCCGTCTTAATGGTATCCAGAAAACTCTTTCTTATAACTCCACCCCCCAGCTTCTAAATCTTGAAAGAGATCTCCAAAAAAATTTCAATAGTTTACTGTTAGAGGAAGAACAACTTTGGTTCGCCAAGGCTAGAATAAATTGGCTCTCCCTTGGAGATCAAAACACCACTTTCTTCCACTTGTCTGCTATTACCCGCAGACGAAAAAACAAAGTTCACAGTTTAGAGTTAGAAGATGGAACTACTACCTATGATCCCTCCCAAATTCGTACTAATATTTATAATTTTTTTCTCTCTTCCTATACAACCACACACACCTTCACTACTCCTGCTTACCCCTCCTCTATGCCCTCTCTTGATCAATATGATCATAATATGCTCCTTCTGCCCCCTTCTGAACACGAAATTAGGAATGTTCTTTTCAATCTTAACCCTACTAAAGCACCTGGGATTGATGGTCTTAACGCTCTTTTTTACCAACGTCATTGGGAAACAACTAAGCATAAAATCATTCAGGATATTAACAACATTTTTTTGACCTGGTCTATTCCCCCCCCTTGGGGGGATACCCTTCTTGCCCTAATTCCAAAAACCCCTAGTGTGTCTAAACCCCAACATCTTAGACCTATAGGACTATGCACAACTCATTATAAAATTCTCACAAAGCTTCTAGCCGATAGACTCAAACCTGTTCTTAATAAAATTATCTCTCCCTTCCAGGGAGCCTTTCAAAAAGGGAAACACACTGCTGATCTTTTTATAGCTGCTCAAGAAATTCAGCATTCTATGTTTTACTCTAAGTCCAAAGTAGGTTGGATCATGATTAAAATTGACCTACATAAAGCCTTTGATAGTATTTCTTGGGACTTTCTTTTTTCGGTTCTTCATAGATTTAACTTTCCCACTTCTTGGATAACTTTAATAGCCTCATGCCTTCAAAATACCTCTTATCATCCCCTCATTAATGGTTACAAAAATCTTCCCTTCTCCCCTACACGTGGAATCAAGCAAGGTGATCCTATATCACCATACTTGTTCATCATTGCTATGGAACTCCTTACCCATCTCATACATCTTGAGGTTAACTCAAAAAATTGGACCCCCTTTTCCTTTCGTGGCTCTAATCTGAAGTTCTCTCACCTTCTTTTTGCTGACGACATTATCCTTTTTGCCAAAGCAACAAAAAAAGGCTGTGCCTCTATCTCAAGAACCTTAACTCTCTTTTCCCAAGCCTCGGGCCTGCAGTTAAATAGAGATAAATCCAAAATCTGGTTCTCCCCCTCGGTCCCAATCAACTCTAGAAGTACTTTATCTCGTATCATAAATTTAAACTCCTCCAATAATCTTGGATCTTACCTAGGTTATCCTCTTAAACCCCTCTACAAAAAATCTAATTTCAACTTTATTCTTGATAAAATAAATCAAAGACTTCAATCTTGGAAGCTTGGCTGCCTCTCTCTTGCAGGTCGGGTTCAACTCATTCAATCCACTCTTTCCACTATCCCTGCTTACTACATGCATGTCTTTCATCTCCCCGCTAAAATTCATCAACAGATTGACAAACTAGCACGTTGTTTTTTCTGGAACCACACTGCTAATACTAAAAAGTGTCATCTTTTGGGCTGGGATACTATTACTAAACCTAAATATTTGGGTGGTCTTGGGATCAGAAAAGCTTCTACAGTAAATATCTGCTTTATGGCTAAGTTAATTTGGCATACTAAAATCATCAAAACATCTATGTACTCTCAGGTTTTGCTTGCTAAGTATGGTCCAAACTTGTCAAAACTTTCAAGTTCTAGATCCTATATTTGTAGAAGTATGAGTAAAGGTTCGCATGTTTTTGACTCGGGTATTAAATCTATTATTCATAATGGGATAAATACATCTTTTTGGTTTGGAAATTGGCTTCCCAATGGCTCTCTTCACTCTAGACTCCATGGTCCCTTAACCATCTCTGAATATTCCCTTAACGTTAGCTCTGGCATTCACCTCTTCCATACGCAACCTAATGCACTTTCACATAACATTCCTCCACACATTGCTCTTGAAATTAACTCTACCCCTCTTAATTATAATTCACACATACCTGACTCCCTCTCTTGGGGACCTGCCAAAAATGGACTTTTCTCCATTAAAAGCTGTTATAATTTTTTAATCAATAGGAACCTTCCCAGTACCATCACTAGTCTTCCTTCTCCTCGGAACCATATCTCTTGGATTTGGAAACTCAACATACATATTAGAATAAAGTTTTTTTTTATGGCAAGTTTTACATAACTCTTTACCTATTTGTGCTAATCTTTACAAAAGACAGATTGTTTCCTCCCCCCTCTGTCCCTTGTGTGGTCTCACTGATGAATGCCTTGATCACGCTTTAAGAACATGCTGTACTCTTAACAATCTTTGGCTTTCAATATCTTTTACCTCAACCTCTGCTCATTTTTCTCTCTATCACTGGATTAAGCATAATTGCTCAAATACCTCTCTTTTTAAAAATATTCCTTGGAATGTCTTATTTCCCTACCTTCTTAAACATATTTGGCTAGCCAGAAATGCTCATATTTTTCAAAACAAGCGGACTCCCTCCTCAAACATTATTAATTTAGCTCTTTTTAATGCTACTGAATTCTTTTGCTTGAATCCCACACCTGCAGCCTTGCCCTCCCCTAATTTCCATCATGTTCGATCTTCAATCTTTTGGCAGAAACCGGATAATGATTTTCTGAAACTGAATGTCGATGGTTCCGCAAAAAATAACCTTATTGGTGCAGGTGGTACTCTAAGGGATTGCAATGGAAATTGGATTGCAGGTTATAGTGCCTTTCTTGGGCATGGCTCCTCCCTCACTGCTGAGCTTTGGGCCATCATAAAAGGATTAGAACTTGCTCTTTCCTTAAATGTCAAGAAACTTATTATTGAAACGGATTCACTGGTCTCCAAGCATCTTATCAGTTCTATATCTGTTTTTGATCATCACCCTCTTTCTACTTTAATTGCAAACTGCAGATACCTTGTCACTCAGCTGGATGATTGCAAGCTTCATCATGTCTTAAGAGAAGCAAATTCCTGTGCTGATGCTTTGGCTAATCATGGGAGACGTTTGCAGCTTCTCTTCACTATTTTTGACAAGCCTCCGCCCTTCTTATCTCTTCTGTTTCTCTCGGACTTATTGGAAATTGGAGTTGTAAGAGGTCCTAAAAAACTTTTGAGGAGGAAACCTCCATAATTGGAGTCTTATCTTTTCTATGTTCTAGTTTTTCTTTGTATTTCTGTCCTGCTATATGTCTTATGTCCTCTTTTGGTCCCTCGTTTATGCCTGGTCTTCTTTCTGTCTTAGGTTCATGTTGTAACCCTTGTTGCTCTACGTAGTGCTTATGTCTCTGTTTTAGTTCATGGTTTGTCTGTTCTCCTTATCCTGATGTAATATCTTTGTTATCTATTGAATTTACCCAGCTTTACCAAAAAAAAAAAATCGGGATTAGGAGAGTTGGGACCAAAAAGTAAAAAAAATTATAAAAAAATTGATTCCAAATCCATTTTTAAATTCAATTTAACCTTATTTATACTAATAATTCGAAAACCAGTAATTAATTCATTTGCATATAGATAAGAATGAGCGTGTTTTGAATTTTGCAGGAAGAGGCGTGTATATATACTAGGGGCTTTGCGTGCCCTAACGGGCACGCAAATATTAGGGATTAAAATGAAATTGATAGTAATTATTATAGACCTAAGTGAGGTTTTGGCCTAAAAAAAGCCATATAATATAAGATATATATATATATCATTGTTGTCAGAACCGAACCAGATAGAGACTCGGACAAGCATTCGGTTCACGATCTGATTGGTTTAACCGGTTGAACCATCAGTCGGACCGGATGACTCAATAAATAATTATTTTTAATATATTAAATATAAATACTATATATTTTTTTGTTTGTGGTTTAAGAGTTGCATTTAATTTATTATTAAATACATTTCTTCATCTAAATAATATAATATTTTAAAATACATTAAATAAATTATAAAAATTTCAAAAAATACATATGTTGACGGGAAAAAAGTATTCTGAATAAAAATTTAAAAAATGCAAGGTCAACTAAGTCGTTAGTTATGAGATTTTTCAATCACAATTGTTATTTTCAAAACGGATGAACATTAAATAATAAAAATTAGATTTGATTTCCTTTTCTACGTAAAATTATAAAGGAAACGAAGAAAGCAATGTAAAAACATTTCCCAATTTGTTTCTTATTTTCAAACATTTTTTTAATTTAATTTGTATGTACATACAAAGTAGTCCACATTTCATAAATCCTGTCAGACGTATGGTTCATAAAATCATTCAGATTTCTTCTGCTTTCTTTGATTTTCTGGAAATCGATTCTGTTTTTTTACGAAGAGTCTGATAAAAACTGAAATGCATTAATGAGGTTAACCCTTCTTTGGTATGGAAAGCTAGAAGTAAGAGATAAACTACTAATTAATAATAAAATAGTGATTTCAAAATAATTAATAAGTTGCTTTTCCTCTAAATGATTTCGCAGTTGGTTGACATATACTAATTCTGTGCCTGGCATCTTGAGTCATTAATTTGTTTATTGTCATTGGCCATCTCTTGTTCTAATACCTGTTTATCAAAACAGTTAAATCATCTGAACAATGTTTTGATACAAAAAAAAAAAAGCAAAAATAAACCTAGAGGGAAAAGCAGAAGAAAACAATATAATTTATTTTTACTCATTGGAGGTGATCTGATCATGTAGGTTCAAATTGTGCTTCTATTTTGTTAGAGATAGTATTCAAATTTCAAAGTTGATCTAGGATTTGGGCATTACCCTCATGACTTTAAACCACATGTGTTACCATAAATATTTTCTTCCATGCACATATCCCGGGCCTTACACTCAACAATAATACAAACTCTAACAAGAAAAAAAGTTGGTAGTTTGGAATGTACACAACTTGATCAAAAAAAAAAGAATGTACACAAGACATATAGTGTATAGAAGTTTCTTTCTTTGTATTTATCATGCCAGACATTGATCAGAAATCAGAAATCTTTTGTTTTCCTTTAATTTTCTGATCTTACAAAAGCAGAGATTCTTTATTCTTTAAAGAATTGAGGATCACCAAAATAAAAAGAAAATTTTAATTTATATTAATCCATCAATAATAAAGAAAGAAAATCAATAATCGGTAACTATAACAATCATATGCATGCTTCGGCTTATTGCCTCTTCTAACCGTTCAAAATAATAAAAAGATATTTGATTGTTAAGAAATAAGATTAAAATAAATAAATGAACAAAAATTCATGTATGTAAGTAAGGAGACATCGCGAGTTGCCCAAAAAAAAGTAATGAGAATTCAAGAAATTGTTGTGAGCAATTTTTTTTCTGCAGATTTTCTTAGTGTCTCCTTGGAAATTGAAGACGTCAAAAAGATTTGGAAGATGGGAGGAGTGAAGAGTAAATTAAGGACAGAGGAGTTGTTGAAAATGGAGGATGCATTTAGAGAATGAAAGTGACTACAGTACTACACAAATATATTGTGATATTTGGAGAAATTAAAGAGGAACAAGGTCTTAATTAGTGGAAATTAATAGAAATATTTTGATTTAATTTTGTTACTAGGTAAAATCAAAAAGAAAACAAGGAAATCAATGTACTGAGTCACAGAGACGCACACACAATTATATTTATATGCATTACCCTCTTAATATAAAGAAATATATTAACATTTTTTTGCTTTTCTTTATTAAACTTTTTAAATAATGAAATGATAATCCCAAATCCAACAGAATAATTTGTGAATTCTGTTGGAATTGCTACATGAAAATAAGAGAAACAACTAAAAACAAAAATAAACGGTTAGTAAATAAAAATGCGTGGTCCTGGGCTGAGGCACGGATATCTCGTTTTCTTTAAGGTAATTCACGTCTCCCACGAGTTGATTTAGTCATATCACCCGGTGCAGTGGGTACACTGACGTGTTAGCTTCAAGATACAACAGCCCAGTACTCTCGCATGTTTGATCTATCACCTCTGCACTAAGGAGATAGATAGGACTTTGTCCCCCACACCATTTCTCTATCCAAATATATAAAACTATATGTTAACATAATATTATTTTAGATTGATCATATACTTCATCATCTTTTCTCTCATAGAACCCACATATAGAACTCATCATATATATATATATATATATATATATTTCATTCCTTTGATCCGTCCTACACCCAACGGCCACACACCCATAATTGCATTAATTTGCCGTAATGTATATTAATTCCTTTTTATCACCATACCAACGTCTATCTCGATGGAGTTTCCAACGGCTTCAATATGTAATTAATACTCAATATCACACCACATAATAATCACCCTTTAAACTTACACACACGTTGCAACCAACCATTTCTTTTCTTGCCCTAAATTAATCTATAATATTTTAATACTTTATAATAATATCCAACAAATTCCACCCGTTCGGCCGTTCCTTTTTTTGTAGTTTACTCTCTAATAACATTTAAGTTACACATATTATGAATTGATGACCATGAAATTAAACACCCTTCTCATGTTAACGAATCAAAAGTATATAAGATATCCAAGACATAAACCCAAATTTATCTAATAGCTATAATATATTCAAACTTTTATCATCTCTTACTTTATTTAATATCTGAGGTAAATTAATTAAAACCACTATTTTTCCTTCCAATTAATATTAACAATTGCTCTTCCCATATACTGTCATCCATAATTATTAATTATTATGATCAATAACACTACTTTGCCCATTTCCTTTTGTCCTATCCAGAAAGTAGTTTGCCTACATACTCCAATTGTCAAAGCAAATTCCTTGTGTCCCAGTTATCCATTATGTTGTGTTTCCGATAGAATAATTTGGAGGAAAAAGATAATTTTTTTAAGAGAGAAGGATAGAAAAGGCCGAACAAGAAAGAAAAGAAGATATTGATAAAAAATCATTCAAAAGAAAAAAATCTTTTATTTTTTGAGAGTTATTAGGATGTGTGTGTGCCTCATATATTATAAAGAGAATATTTTGCAGTGTAATTAGTGATTTATCTGCTTAGTGATTTATCTGCTGTGAATAAAAAGGTTGTTTAGATAATTAGAGAGAAAGAGAAAGAGGAAGATATTGAAGGGAGAGGGAAGAGAAGAGGAAGGAAGATTAATTTCTTTTCATTCTCTCATTTGTTAAACCGGTTCTTCGTCTGAAATATTTTAATTTGGAGTATTTGAAATTTATGAAATGAAAAAGAAAATAATACATTAAAAGTTAATCTCTTGTTTCTTCCCTTCTAATCATTAACTTTTCAAATAAAGAGAAGACATCTCACTCTCCCTCTTCTTTCCTTTCTTCTCCTTAATCCCTATCTAGTACAAACATATATATATATATGAAAGAAGCAGATGTTCACTACATAAATGAAAAGGAAGACTTGCATTGCATCTATTTATTTATTTATTGGTTCATGAAAGGCTTGCAGATTTTCAATTTGTACAAAGGTGAGCTAATAATCACTGCATGCATCAGATTAAAAATTAGATTTGATTTCCTTATCTACGTAAAATTATAAAGGAAACGACGAAAGCAATGGCTATATGTTTTAAGAGAGACCAATGGCTAAAAGTTTTAATATATTTTTTATATAAAATTGAGTCACATATATATTTTTTGAAAGTCACATATATAATAGTGCCACTCACTTGTGGAATGAGCCACTATGCAAGACGCCAACAGGCCAACACTGTTGATATGGTTAGCATGTTTCTTAACTCTGTAATGTTCTCCTTCATTCGAAGAAAAAATAGGGTTTCTCACTCTTTTCTTTCGCATGTTGTTTCTTTGGCTGTAAATATATGTTGCAATTTATACATGGAATGACCCAATAGGCTATATATGCCTCTTTTCATCGACCTATGTTCACAAAGGTCACTGACCAAAATGGCATTTCCTTCATCTTCTTGCTCATTTTTTTAGTTGTGAAGTAGTTTATGTTGAGATTAAGATTCTATGTTTTAACTTTGGGGTTCATTTTTTATGATATTAATAGCTTCTTTTTTTTTTTACCATTGATTTGCAGACACTGCTCCGTACGTCCAACATGCATGAATGATTCCCAAGAGGAGATTTGGAACATGCATCTAGTTGAACAGACCTATGTTTTGCAACGAGAGCCTAGCATGAGAAAAAATTCTATTATACAGTTGTTACATTATCCAATATCTATTGCGTTGTCCTTTGTATGTCCATGTATTGTTCTTCTCCTTAAAGAAGAAAATAAATTTTATTACTTACTATGATTTTATTACTAATATGGCAATTCTTTCAAGATGAATTTAAATTTTTTTCATAATTGGCTAGAGGTAGTACAATATGTAATTCCCAATTCTTTTTTTTAGTGTTAAACTTGATTTTGCTGTCATAAATCATATGGCAATCTTGTTAATATATACATGGAGTTGTTAAGGCAAATCATATAACAATAATTTATAAATACACTTGTATAGTTTTTATACAACTATACAAGTGTATTTATAAATTATTGCTCTATGATTTGCTTTAACAACTCCATATATATATTAACAAGATTGTTATATGATTTATGGCAGCAAAAACAAGTTTAACATTAAAAAATAGAATCAGGAATTGTAAAGAGCAATACATGGACGTACAAAGGAACAATGCAATGGACAGCGTAATAATTATATAATAAAATGTCTGCTGAATCTCTACCAAAAAGAAAATGTCTGCTCAAACCATTCATAAGCAACCTTTTTAAAGTTATTCAACTCAATGAAAAAGTATATCAATCCTAGATCAACTAGAAATGTCACAAAGATCGACTACAAATATCTCGATTGGGCCTAGTGGCCCGGCCTGACTCGGTCCGTGTACACCCCTATCTTCCATGGCTATTAGTATATTTGAAGATTTTAATGATATATTTGCTAGTCTTTTTATAGTTTAAATAATATTCTATTTGGCTTTTTAAGGATTAAAATGTATATTTTAATTTTGAAGAATTAAATTATTAATTCAATGATTTTTTAAGAACTCAATTATGAATTTACTCCGAAATTAGACTTCACAAAAACTCTAGAAGGCTGAGATGTGTGCATCAATATCCACACAGTTACATCTGACGTGGCCTCTATAACGACCGTCAGCATTGTCAATTTGGCCTCTTCTGATCTTCTTCATCTTCCAAATCTCGTCTCACACACACCTCAGTCGCACTTTATCAGTTATTTTTTATTTTTATTTTCTTCCCCAATTCTCGGGAAAAAAATCTTTACTCTTGTCAAGTTTCTTTTACTTGCCGCTTAAATTTTCTCTTCTATTTGAGATTTGAGGATCCTTTTCGTGAAATTTGAATCGGTCTCGTTCTGTTCATGGCGCTTCATATTAGCAACGCGTATTGTTTTAATTTTGTGGGTCAATCGAGAATAAGAGCGGTTGCTTCAGATGGCTCTGCGGCGCTAAAAACAGAGCAACATAAGATCAAGTTGGGTGGCTCTGATTTGAAGGTCACCACACTTGGAATCGGAGCTTGGTCATGGGGTGATACTAGTTACTGGAACAATTTTGAATGGAATGGTAAAATTTTCACCCATTTGTTGATTTCAAAGCTTTGTACATGTTGGCTATCTCATTCCAATGTTAGATAGTGATTTTCTATAACAAAAAGCTGTAGTAATCTAATAGAAATAGAAATGATAAAATGGTAATTTTTGTTTATCTGTATCAGTTTGAGTGAAATTCAGAAAGCAGCCCCATATGTGAAGTTGTAGGGGCTAGGTGTGATGTTGAGATTTATAAAAAAAATTGCTGACAACTTGCATGAAGTAGTAAGCAAAAGAAAATAAGTGAAGTTGTTTCCTCAATCATTTCATCTATAAGAATGCTTTGATTCTCATAACAACCTGCCCTTTAACTTGCAACAGGCTCACAAAGCTTATTTTTTAAAAACTTGTTTTTATCAATTGAGTAGATTGTCTTGTCCCCATTTATATTTATATTCAATTTTGGAATAGTGCTGCTAACGCTAGTTCACTGTACTCCTGATCTGGTCGTAATATTTTCAATTCTGGACCATGCAAATGAATGTTGTGGCAATGGCTTTGTGGTTATTGTAGATAGGTATGAGAAAGCTGCTAGAGATGCTTTTAATGCTAGTGTTGACGGAGGTCTAACATTTTTTGACACTGCTGAAGTTTACGGCTCTAGGGTAAGCGTTTATCTTATGTTTAATTGTTCTCTAACTGTTTGTTAAGTGTAACAAGTGAGTTTTTTTTTTTTTTCTCACTTAGTTCTCGCTAGGAGCCATAAATTCAGAGATTCTTCTTGGGAGGTATGTGCTAAGAATTTAGGTGCGATTTTTGTACAAATCTTGAACCATAGGTGAATTTTACAAATTGGGGCTCTATTCTCTTTGTTATACAAAGATTTATTAAAGAACGAAAAGAAAAGGATCCAGAAATAGATATTGCTGTTGCTACCAAGTTTGCTGCATTGCCATGGAGATTTGGCCGTCAAAGTGTTCTCGCAGCCCTTCAAGATTCTCTCCATCGACTTGGACTCTCTTCAGTAGATTTGTATCAGCTTCATTGGTATGTGCAAATTCTCTTTTGTTTCACATATTTCACTTTTACTTTCGTCTGTGTGTGAATGTGATTCAGCAATTGATTATGTGCTTGTTTCAGGCCCGGGATATGGGGAAATGAAGGTTGTCAAAGTTTACAAGATTAATCATTTCATTGAATCATTGGAATCGAATCTCTATGTATCTCATCATGTTCAGATGAGGAGAAAGCTTATTTCACTACTGAATTTATTTTCAGGGTATATTGATGGACTGGGAGATGCTGTTGAACAAGGCCTTGTTAAGGCTGTTGGTGTTTCAAACTACAATGGTTATGTCTGCGTCTATATTATTCATTCAAATGCTAGCATAGAAGTATCTAACTATGTATACAATTTCATTTAATCAGAAAAGCGACTCCGTGACGCTTACGAAAAGCTTAAAAAGAGAGGCATTCCATTAGCTTCAAACCAAGTAAATTATAGCCTCATCTACCGAGCCCCTGAGGAGAATGGTGTGAAAGCTGCTTGCGATGAACTTGGGGTTACAGTGATTGCATATTCTCCAATTGCCCAAGGTTATGCTATGTCCTTTTCACTATAAATATGTGGAGTATTAAAGTATTTGGAGTAGGGTTCTAATCGTGATTTTAACTGGATATGAGAAGCTACATATCTTACCTAAAGTGAAATACTAATGAAGAAATCGTCCTTGAAAGCATTATTTTCTTTTCTGTCTTGTCCTTGCTTCAGTGATGTGTAGTGCTGCTAAAATTCCATTTGGTTTTCAATTTCATGTGGCTTTGTATGATTAACGTAGCACAATTTTCTTTACTTTTGTTGTTTGATGTTTTTAACCTTGATAGTGATTATTAAAATTAAAAAAAAAAAAAGAAAAAAAGTCTCATGTTCTTTCACATGATGCTTGAGTTTTTGAGGAGTCGGCTTCAATGCAAAATTCATGATGGAGACTGTAATGAATCGTTCAGGTTCATAACCTTCTTTTGATATTTTAATTAGCTTTTGAATACAGAATTTATAGTATACATATCTTAATTCTTAAGCAGGTATTCTAACGGGAAAGTATGGTCCTAAAAACCCTCCAACCGGTCCTCGAGGCAGAATTTATACTCCAGAGTTCCTAACAAATGTGAGTAATTTATGAGATTTTGCAGATCTAATACTTATATAGCCACCTTAATGACTTCTTTCCTGAATACATATATATTTTGCAGCTCCAACCTTTGCTGAACAAAATGACTGAGATAGGAAATAAGTATGATAAAACTTCTACACAGGTTCATTCTTGTTCTTCGATTTGAATTTATTGTTTATACATCCATCAGTCCATGTATTGGTGTCATGTATCAGTGTGATTATTCCAAGTAATTTGAATATCAGCAACCACACCTGAATATCAGACTTGAAGCCATCTGATCTTTGTAAAATGATTTGGTAAAAGTGATTCCTTCTCACTTTTCCAATGCTATGTCAGGTGGCCCTGAATTGGCTGGTAGCACAAGGTAACGTTGTGCCAATCCCAGGAGCTAAAACTGCAGAACAAGCTAAGGAATTTGAAGGCGCAATCAGTTGGACACTAAGTGATGATGAAGTAGCTGAACTGAGAAGTTTGGCTTCAGAAATTAAGCCTGTTATTGGTTTTCCAGTTGAAAAACTCTGAATTGTTCACTCTATAGTGTAAAAACCAGAGACAGATGAACTTAAAACTTGTACGTGAACTGTAAAATCTGTTTGTCCATAAAAAGAGATATAGAGAAAGACGATAGATACATTTATGGTATTGTTGTACTTGGTTGACCTTTTAATTGAATGCCAAATATACATTCATGTTTGGTTAGATTCATGGAGTTTTACAAGCCCTTCCTTTTTCAAAATTTCTAACATGTTTGATTTTCCTTTTCCATTGTTATTTTGGTAATTTCGATTAAACATAGGTGTGTTCAAATTTGGTTCCATTTGTTCAAATTTGTTTTGAAGATAAAAGGGTTTCATTTCATTTTTGTTGTTTCACTTCAGGTCTCATGTATAGCTTCATCTTTCAAGATGGGGAATAGGACTTTGGTGCAATAACTACGTTGGCTAATTAGAGCTGAATCAACCTGTTTTGATACATTACTACGTTGGCTACTTTGGTTCAATAATTTCTTTTGTTTTGTTTTATGGGCCTAAATAGTTGCTGAAGTTGAGTAAAACTTGTTAATAGTTTGAAAAGATTCATGTGATTGTAATTGTTCCGACCACGGCCCAGTGCTTGCAAATTTGGTGATAAGAAGTATGGCTTTTTCCAAAGTACGTCTAAAATTATGAAGCCAATCATCCTACCAACCTGAGGGTCTTATTTATGCAATCTCTGTGTATGCCTATTTTCCCAATTATATACAACCTCTGCTTTTTTGGCCAAAATTATATAATTTGAATCGGTCTTGTTCTGTTCATGGGGCTTCATATTAGCAGCACGTGTTGTTTAGTTTTGTGGGTCAGTCTAGAATAAGAATAGTAGAATATGACTGAGATAGGAAATAAGTATTATAAAACTTCTACACAGGTTCATTCTTGTTCTTCCATTTGAATTTATTGTTTGTACGTTCATGTTTTCCTGTAATTTGAATATCAAACTGGAGGCCATCTGATCTTTTTAAAATGACTTGGCAATAGTGATTCCTTCTCATCACATTTCCGATGCTTACTAGATAGAAATCTGATTTCCTATCTCAGGTGGCCCTGAACTGGCCGGAAGCACAAGGCAATGTTGTGGAGGATGGATCCCTTGCAGTGAGTAACTCAGTACAGGACCCTTCAGTGTGAGATAGCCATAACCAAAACACAATGTTTTGATAAATTGAAACACTGCGTTTTGATGTTCATGTGTCACACTGCAGGGGATCCACTCACAATGTTGTGCCAATTCTAGGAGCTAAGGATTTCAAAGGCGCTATCGGTTGGACACTAAGTGATGATGAAGTAGCTTATCTGAGAAGTTTGGCTTCAGAAATTAGGCCTACTATTGGTTTTCCAGCTAAAAAACTCTGAATTGTTCTGAGACAGTTGAACACAACTTGTAAGTGAACTGTAAAATATATGTTAGTCAATAAAAAGAAAAATGGAAAAAAAAGACATATTTCTTGTATTGTTGTACTTGGCAGTCCTTTTAATTGAATGTCAAATTTAAATCCATGTTGGTTAGTTTCATGGAGTTTTACATGCCCTTCCTTTATGTATTGAAGAACATGATTTGGTTTTCCTTTTCCACTGTTCTTTTGGTAATTTGGATTTAAACATAGGCTTGTCTGTTTTAGACATCTATTATTGGCCCCATTGTGTTCAAATTTGTTTTGAAGAACGAAGGGTATTCTTTCATTATTGTTATTCTAGTCTCATGTATAGCTTCATCTTTCAAGAAAGGGAATATATATGACTTTTGAATCCTACACCAAAATCAACTAAATAGAGCCGAATCAACTTGTTTTGATGCATAACTACGTTGGTTACTTTGGTGCCATAACTTATTTTTCTTTGTCTTTGTGGGCCTAAATAGTTGCTCAAGTTGATTAAAACTTGTTAATAGTCTGGAAAGATGCATGTGATTATAATTATTTTCCATGAGCCGCCAACAACTTTTGGTGATAACAAGTATGGCTTTCAAAGCAGGTCTACAATTATATATAGCTAATCCTCCTGCCAACCTGGGGGCCTTATTTATGCAGTCTCTCTGTGTATGCCTATCTTCCCAATTATATCCCCTTTTTTTAAAAAAAAAAAAAATTATATACACCCTCTTAAACATGTAATTATTATTCTAGTGTCTTACAGAAAAAGAAAATAAAAAAAAAATACTTGGAAGGTGGTGCAACTGTCTGTTTCAAATGTAGTCTGTTGCTTAGTTTCCACCGTTTTACAGTCTTGCCCACAAACTAGTGAACAAAATTGAATACAATTCATGGGTATAAAAATTAAAAATAATTTTATAAAATAATTATAATATACATTCTGTCTTGATTCTTGAGATTTAATTTTTACTGTATGAGCGTCCAAGGCTACAACAGTGATGTTTTATTCCAATGAATTATTTTTTAATAGGGACTTTTGTTACGAGTTATATGATTATATATTGAAGCAAGATTTTACTAAGTGGGCCTCCACGACTCTGATACAAGACAAGTCCAATTTATCATTCACCTACATTACTATAATATTATAATGCAAATGCAATGCAATGGGCACTGGAAACTAATTAATAATTTAATATAGACCGACCTAAGACACACACTCACAACAAATTTTTAAGTATCAGCAGACCAAAAAGAAAAATCAACTTCCTATTACTAAATCTGAATTAACAGAGTACGTGAATTTTTCTGGTGAACTATAAAAAGTAAGAGACAAATTAGTGAAAACTTTGTTCTCTCAACTCCTCTGTGTTCAGCTTGTCTGGTCTGCGTGAATTCGTTCATTGTGTAGCGATTTGGTCATCCGATTGTGGACTTATTGAGAAGGTAAACTTCATATTTTTGAGAAATTAAAGTTTTACCCCACAAATTATGTGAAATTATAATATTGTCTAAAATATAAAATAATATTTTTATTTCAGAAAATTGTAATTAAGAAATAAATATTTATTGGCTAAAACCATATTTTGATCCCTAATGTTTGCCCAAGATTCCATTTTAGTCCCTAAATTTTTTTTATTCTGTTTTGATCACTAAAATTGCAACAAATTTGCATTGTTAGTTCCAGTATCATTTCCATTCACGTATACTTATAATCATCATTTGATTTGAATTGACCAAAGTGAGAAGTATCTTTTGTCTTAAGATCAACATTAATGCCCTTCCATTTAACACAATTGATGTGGTGTTCTTTGTCATGCTTCCTTGGAAGAAAAATTTTAGGGGGATTAATGGCAATCGAACACTCTGTTCTTCTTCCTTTTGAGAATTTGGATAATTGGATTGGAATCAGTTGATGAGACACAAGTTCAAGAGAAAATGTAAATATCTCTAAAAATGAAACAAAATTTATAAATAGAACAGGCAAAGAGCGTATATATCTCAGATATATTAATGGTTGGGGCTCATATAAATCTAAAAAGATGAAAAATTGATCTAAATAACAAAAGATATATTTATACATGCGATTAAACTGAATAACACTCAAATTATAAAGGACAGTGACTCTTCGTACAAATTAGAAATGGAGGGAGGACGAATTGTAGAG
>QANZ01013386.1:157726-172228 GCA_003254925.1 Chamaecrista fasciculata
GATGATTTGAATAAAATTAATTAATTTAAAAAATTATAAAATACTGCTGTTAAAATTTTTTATTAAATTTAATAAAATTTTATTAAATTTTATAAAATACTATTATTAATATATATTATTATATATTTTATATATATATAGATATGGGGAGGCCCAACGGCCTCCCCTTCATTAATTAATTGAAATCGTGCTTTTGGGGCACGATTTCAAGGACTGACGCAAGTCAGTCCTGAAATTTCAGTATTGACATGATACAGAAAAAATTAAGTATTAAAATCGAGTTCAGTGGATGCGTATCTCATCTGGGAAAATAAGAAAATTCGTTGAGTATCGAAATACATAATATAATTTTGTGTATTATTTTAATAAAAAAAAGTCAGTGTGTCTATCTCTTTTTTCAATTTTTGTCCTTTCATTTTCAACAGAAAGTTTTGTCTCAACTCTCAAAGTCCAGACCAAAAACAAAATTAAAAAAAAAAAAACTATCAAGGGAAAGTCGAGCTCATTCAATTCCCTATCTACACTTTTTTTTTTTTGTTATTTTAAGTTTTTCCTGTTTTTTTTTTGCCCAAAGTATCTCTCGGCTCGATAGGTTAAGGATTAATCTTTGGCGAATTTGAGCTTTATTCAAGAGTCTGCTGATGATCAATTAATTGCTGCATATATAAAGCAGATTTGAACTCTCAACAATTACTTAAATGACCTAATGACCTAATTACTAGATCAACCAAATTTAATTTAATTTTTTCTCTTTTTGTTGCCTAGAGGGAATCGAACTCATTCAATTCCCTATCCAGACTTTATTTTTGTTATTTTAAGTAGTTGATTGCCTTTAATAGCTAGGTGAATGATGATTGACGAATCAGGGTCAGCCCATCATACATTTAAAACCACTTCATCAATCTCACACATAATCTCTACTACAATATCTCGCTATTTTTTAAGGTTATTAGGCCAGAAAACTGCACCATCCATGTGTGAGATTGTAGTAGAGATTCAATCTTGTATTTATTTCCTCTTCAGAAATTGAAATTCAATATCACACATAATCTTCTATTTTTTATTTTTTTTGGCCAGAAATTCAATCTTGTATTTATTTCCTCTTCAGAAATTGAAACAAGCCCATAAATTTTGGCCTTCACAACTGCCAATAGTTACTCCACCCGTACACGTCGAGTGCCATCTTATATAGAAAACTGCACCATCCACATTAATTTGGTATTCATGACTCCTCCAACAAGATTGCACTGTTAGCCATTAATATTTGAAGAGTTAATTATTAGATGGCTTTTCAACTAACATTTTTTACCAACACTTAGACCCATATTTATTTTTCTCTTCTTACTCGGAAGGTTAGTTGCGTGACAACACATCAAGACTACAACGTGAGTAAGCGGTAACTAATGTGTTGGTTGATTCTCAATCTGGTAAAAATTAACTCAATTTGCAATTATAGTGGGTTGGGTTTATTTTTATATATTCGCATGTTGAGTCAATTTTGAAATTGTATTTTCACGAGTGGAGCTGTGAGTTCTTAGTTTTAAGAACTTATTTAACCCGTAAATCTGTACATTATTTTTTACAAAAAGTTGTGTTTTTTTCTAACATTTTTTTTATATATATATTCATGTTACTAGGTTCTTATAATTAAGACATTATAATTTTAGAGTATTTTTAATTTTTAAATCAGTTAAATTTCATTTGTTAAAACATTATTGAATTCTCTCATCTCATTTAAAACGACTTTGTTCACTGGATTAATCATTAAACTCATTCAAGGGAATTACGGAATGAGCTTGATCTTCAAGATGCATTTGATATTGTTATCACTATATACGGTATATTATAAGGTTTTAAATATAAAATTACTTTTTTTATGATTTTAAGATGACAAAAAATAGAAAAAGAATAACATATATGAATGTGTCATAAATAGATATTATAATTTTTAAAATTTTTATTAATATTTGTAAATATTTTTAATGATCTTATTATTTTTTGTCTACTGTTAGAATTAATTATATATAAAAATATATATCATGTCATGTCATATAATTTTAATAGTTTAGCGTGTCAGTATGTCTATGTTATGTCTCATGTGCGCATTAGTATCTATGCTTCATATGTTATTTGTCATCATACACTTATTAATTTCTGATATAATATAGATCAAAGTTAGTTAATTTAAGGCGAGCTCACTATAGGTCAATTAAGCAAGTGTCGGAGGTTCGAATCACACCTTCTATATGCAACAATCAATTGACCAGCGGCAGACCCTTAAATGGAACACAGATCCGCAAAAAATTAGTCTTTGGTTTGTCGAACTGAAAGATAACTTAGACAACAAAAAAAAGTTAGTTAATTTAAACTCCCATAAATTTGGCTAAAAAAATAATGTACTTTTTTTTTTAAAAAAAAAAGTACCCTTTTTTTGTATAAGATAAAACTATAATTTTTACTTTAATATAGTAGCAAAAACAATTAAATTCATATACTTAAAATTTCAATACATATTTTTTAAAATGATAATAAAAATAATGAAATAATTTTATTATTTGAAAAAAAGAACCGCATATGGGCTCACGTTATACGTACATTTGAGTGTTGTGTATTTAAAATGAACAAACTTACTCCCTTTAAAGTTGGAGCTGCCAATGAGAATTCATTTATTATGACTTACCTAGCTAGTTACCCCAACCAATATATGGCCTCTATAGTCTATATATAATGAGCTCAACCCTAAATGAATCATATAGTATATCTTTCATTATATTCACATATCCTTCAAGTCACCATGATGATGAGGGTGTTATTGAGCATGTCGTTTCTAGTGTTATTAGCTTCAAAGTCCCATGTGGTTTATGAACTCTTTAGCCATCATAAGAACAATCCAATAGTGAAGAGTTCAATAATAATCCTATTCCTAGGCATATTATATGATACATTGGTGAGAAAATTATCAAGAAGAAGAAGAAAAAGAAGAGAAGTTTACTTGGTGGACTTCGCATGTTACAAACCAGAAGAGTCTCGTCTTTTCAGCAACAAAACATTGATCGAAAGAGCAGAAGGAGTTGGTCACTTATCAGAAGATACGATCAAGTTTGTGAGGAAAATGATGGATCGTTCAGGATTGGGACCAAATGCGTATATCCCAGAAGGACTAGGGAGGGACCCACCTGACACGTGTTTCAAGGAAGCACTTGAAGAAACACAGACAATAATGTTTGGAGCCATTGATGAAGTGCTTAAGAAAACAGGGATTGATGGGAAGGAGATAGGGATTGTGGTGGTGAATTGTAGTGTGTATAGTCCTGTGCCTTCTCTTTGTGACATGATTGTGAATCGTTACAATCTTAGAGATAACGTTGTCACTTATAATCTTAGTGGCATGGGTTGTAGTGCTGGCATGGTTGGCATTGACTTGGCCAAACGCCTCCTTCAGGTAATTTATTTTAATTTCATTATCAATATATATATACTTATATCTCAATTGATCATTACCGTAATTATAAGTTGATGAACTCTACATATATAACTATATAGGAATTAATGAATTTTGTGTATATGTGCAGTCGCATCCCAATTGTTACGCCATGGTGTTGAGTGCTGAGAATATTACAGCAGGCACTTACTGGGGATCCAATCCATCAATGCTTCTTACAAACATTCTTTTTCGAATGGGTGCATCTGCAACACTTCTTTCAAACCATCCCTCCAATCGTCACCGTTCAAAATATCAACTCATCCACACACTACGAACCCACTTGGGATCAAACGACACAAGTTACAATTGTGTTCTTAAACAAGAGGATGAACAAAACCATGTTGGTTTTGCACTCAAAAAAGATCTCATGAATGTTGCTGGTGAAGCCCTCAAGGCCCATATCACATCTTTAGGCCCATTAGTCCTACCCATCTCCGAAAAGCTCAAATTTGCAGTCAATTTTGTGGGGAACAAGATTTTGAAAATGAAGAATGTTGAAGCATATGTTCCAAATTTTAAGTTAGCATTTGAACACTTTTGTATTCACTCAGGAGGGAAGGCAGTGTTGGATAGGGTACAAAAGAGTCTGGATTTGGATGATTGGGACATGGAGCCAGCGAGAATGACACTTTATAAGTTTGGAAATACGTCTTCAAGTTGTGTGTGGTATGAGTTGGCTTATTGTGAAGCCAAAGGGAGAATCAAAAAGGGAGATAGAATATGGCAATTAGGGTTTGGGTCTGGATTTAAGTGTAATAGTGCAGTTTGGGTTGCGTTGGATGATATTCATGATGTGCAAATATCCAACAACAATCCATGGAAGGATCACATTCATAACTACCCTCTCAATTAATTCATGCTTTGCTATTTCTATGTATACTGTTTAATCTATCTATATATATAAGTTAGTTTTAATTTGGTCTTTTATTCGGATCTTCTTAATTATTACTATTATCATTCCCAAATTTTATATATACATGTGTGTGTGAGAGAGGGCGTGTGTGTGTATATATAGCATAATAATGTTAAGAGTAATGTCCATCACATATGTGGGTGTGTGTGGGACTGCAGGTTCATAAATTTACGTGTACGTATGGTGCATTATTTATAGTTTGGGCTTACGGACGCATGTAAAGGATGTAAATATGGCAACCAATCAAGGCGTTGTTCCCAATGCTTCATAAATACGCGACATCTTACAGTAATTGCCATCATTTCAGCCCAGGCATTAAACTAACCCTGTAAAATGTAACATTAACTGAGATTTTGTTTTAAAATTTTTAATATTTATTTTATAAAGTTAAAAAATTATTCTTATTAATGGCAAAAAAAAAATTCTAATTCATATTATTTTAATAACGTTAATTTTTATTAGATGATGATATTAATATGACTAAATAATTTATTTTTTTATAAAATTATAAAATATTATAAGTTTGTTTTTGAAAATATTAAATAAAATATAATATTTCTTATTTTCAACCTGTTTCATGAAATATTTTTAAAAAAAAAGAAGAAAATATATTTTCAATTATATTTTTTATTTTTAATGAAAATAATAACATAGAACATATCAACCAAACAGCCCAGGTGAAAGTCGTTTGTATCAATTTATTATAAAGTAAAATTTCTATACAATTTTCTTTTTCTTTCAAAGTGATAAAATTGTTTAAGCATCTTGTCTGTCATACAAATTCAAAATCTTATACTAAAAGTTAATATTATATTAATTACTCTTTATAATTGATTCAAATGATAAATAATTTAATATCGTTTTAAAAAAATTGAGTTTGAGAGTTATGAATATGATTATTCTGGGCAAATTTAATAAGACAGAGAGTGAAGTGTCATTAGGTCGTTTAAGCAAGTGTCGAGTGTTCAAATCTCGCCTTGTGTACGTAGCAACCAATTGGTCAGCGACAAACCCTTAAATGGAATATAATTTCGCGGAGGATTATTTCTTAGTCTGCCGGACTACTTGGACAACCGAAAAAAAGACACAAAGTGAAGTGTCAAAAACTGAGCTGACAAAAAAATTAACTATATCTATACTATTAATATATATATCTGAGAACTTTTCTGGTCGGTCAAAAATAATTTAATTAAAAATTATAAAAAAACAAAATATAAACATGTGGGTCATGATGATTGGCTAATTACATTAATGGAAAAGAGAAAGTAGTAGATATGATTAAATAACTTCCCATATTTTTAAATTAAAAAAATTATAATTATAAAAAATTCAATTTTAACGTAAAATATAATAAAATAAATTCTTATAAAATTTAAATTAATATTTACATGCCCGGACATACAAAGCATAGTATATATATATCTATATATATTACTTTCACTATAAAACCGCAAGAAAAGCTAGTAGAATTAGGGGTGAGCGCGGTCTGAGGAAAATTCCCAGCCCAACCCGCACATCAATATGCAGGTTGGGTTGGGTTGGATTTTTCATTTTTAAAAATTCAACTCGAACCAACCCAACCCGCAAAACTGCGGGTTGGGTTGGGTTGAACTCGCGGATCGAAACTTTTTTGTTTTTGTTTTTAACAATAAAATGACATATTCTTTTTTAACTTTTTAGGCGAAATGCATCATATTTAATATAGAGTAAACTAACAATTTGGTCTCTGAAAGATTGAAATATACAATTTAGTCCCTGAAAGATCAAAATTTATATTTTTTAGTCCCTGAAAGATTAAAACGGTAAACTATTTAGTCCATAAAAAGGACTAATTAGTATACCACTTTGATTTTTCAGGATTTAAATTATACATTTCAATATTTCAGGGATCGAGTTGTTAGTTCAGTGATCTTTCAAGAACCAAATTATTAGTTTATTCTATAATATATTATATATATATAAGTAATTAATTATAAAAATATATATATATTATATATATTTGCAGGTTCACGGGTTGGATTAAGTTGGGTTCATAAACCTCCAAGCCGCAGACCAACCCACAGGTGTGCGGGTTGAGAATTTTGAACCCAACCCAGCCCGTGATTACGGGTTGGGTTGGTTTTTGCGAGTTCGCGGGTGCTCACCTCTAAGTAGAATGGTGATTTAGTTTTTTAAAAAAAAAATAAAAATCAATAGATAATTTCATTGCACAACGACAAAGCCCGATGGGCTACAAAAGATAGGAGTGGATGCAAGGCGAAATAAACAAAACCCAAACCAAGCCCGCACGCTTTACAAGTTACAACATAACATACCATCAAGTAAAGTAGAATGGTGCTTTGGTCGTTAATGATAATGCTTTATTGTTTTCAAGCTGGGTTAGGCTTAGGCTCATTTAGGTATCAAGGCCCAGGCCTTTCCAGAAGTTAATTCAGGTATTGTTCTANAAAAATTAATATTAAAAAAAAAACCTTGTGAGGAATTAAATGACATCAATCTGTTTTGACACATGCAAGTTGAAAGAGGTGGGGCATGCAGAAAGAAGATAGACAGAGCATATGGAAGACCAACTTGGATGAATGGCTTGAAATTGAATTCATTCAAACTTATTAATTATTATTATTATTTCTGATTTGATTGGATCGTCTTCTTCAAGTGGACCCCACCTCTTCCTTCTTTCTCACTGTCGTTTTCTCTCTTACAGAAGTTGACACTGTTTTAACCAGAAACTGAAGTTGTGATTCTTTTCCATGAAAGATACCAAGTGGTGAAAATGGAATTAAAGTGTGATAATTGAAGAAGAGAATATGGAAGAGACAAGATGATGGTGGGATTTGATAGCATTTTGCAGTTCAAGTACAAGGCAACGAAAAGCCCCCACCACCCACTAACATATACAAAAACTATACAATGTTTACATACTTTTCATTCAACATTGACCTAAATAATAAAAACTACGTATCTTAGTTAAATTTTATTATTGCTTTGTGCTTATCTTAGGTATAAGATGTGTACCTAAGACTTTTCCTTGCAAAAGATTCAATGTTACAAGCAACTTGAACTGTTGGGTTTTTTTAAGCAATAAAGGATAAGAATATGTTATGAATTACGTTGCCAACACTTGATTAATTTGGTGTATCTCGGCATTTATCAAATTCCTTTTTTATTCCCCTACTCTCTATTATCTTTTTATGTTTAACCCACCATAGAGTTTAGATAAAAGAAGCAAATTTGGATAAAAATTACAGTTTTATTCAGACTTCAGAGTTCAGAGTGGTGTTTTCAGTTTCACTTACATCCGACAAACCTTATTCTCATAGACAGTGATTTATTCAATAATTAGTTGCTTTCTTATGAAGAAATTAACTCATTACATCAATGAATTTTGAGTGGTGAAAGAATGGGAAGCTCAAACTTCTACATCATAGTTTAGAGCCATGACCAAAATAAATCCCACCTGATAACAAAAATTAGGCACTTCACACTACACTTACTAAACAGCTTTCAAAATGAACAAAATCAACAATGGTTAGCTTTAGGTGGTAAAGTGCTATTGTTAAAATGGGTTTTATATTTACATAATTACATATGAACTTTAGGAATGGCATGGTTAAATCTGAAATGGCATAAGACAATTGATATGGATCAGTGTTATGTGCAAGAATAGCAAGAGCAATGATTTTGGAATCATAAATTGGTTAGGGTGAACAAATATAGTGAGGGGACCACAGATCCAATAATATGTAATGGAATGAGTTAGTCAGTGTTGTCTATTCCTAAGGTCCCATGACAAGATAACAACTTGTTAGAGATAAAACAATGGTATCCAAATTAGGGCAGTTAGTTGATTACCTTTAATGTTGATGCTGGGACCACCAACATGCATTCAATTGCACCTTGACTAAATAGAAATCATCACAAAAAATGGTCCCTATTAGAATTGATCACAAGCCATGGAAGCAATACAACTTAATTAATTACTTAAACCTGTTTTTAGGAGCTAATTTGCAAGGACAAATAAACTTACATGTTTTGGTTTCACGACTTTAAGAGATTAAAGAGCGTAAATTAGACTATCAAGGATTGAGTTGTTGAATGTTGATTCGTATATCTTTTTAGGGACTAAATTACATGTTTACTATAGTAATAATCAGATTTTGAAGAATCTGAGTATAAATTTCTATATGTTAAAGAAAAAGGGGAAAAAAGAACAAAACAAAATAAAACCCGGGTTACAATTAGGTCTATTCGGCATATATTCAATTTTCATGTTGTATCTTCGAGATTAAGAAAATGAAAAAATAAAATAAAAGTTTAGAAACCACCCATGAAAGAGACAGTTTTTGTATAGGTTCAGTCTATATAGGCTCATCCATTAATAGTTACTGCACATGATTCATGAGGATTCCACCTTATAAATGGAGTGAACCTATCCAAGATAATTTCAGTTTGAGGACAGAATAGAGATAGAGATGTCAGAATGTGAATTATATTCTTCTTGAGAGAAAGAAAGGGACAAGTAAACATGAACCACCAAGTGTATTCAAACTTGTTTATCTAAGATAATGATTTTAGATAAAGAAACAAAAGATGACCAAATCAAGTTGAATAACAGAATAAGTCATCTCCATCAAAAGTTGGCAGCTATAGTCATGGAAATTCCTTTATATTTCTTCAAACAATGAATAGCTCACGTTAGTTCAATGATTGTACTCCTTCTTGTAGTGTGTGCTTATGTGCAATAGAAAATGGAAATTCTCACAAGTCTTATATTTAGAAATGAAATAAAAAGGATCCCTTGACTTTATCATCTTGCAGGGATTATTATGATAGTGATTATGCATGATTTGAAAAATAAAATATTTCTCAAGTTAGCCATTGAACCAATCTCAATTTCTGCAGTTATAGGGATACAAGGCATTGGTAGCAATATATATATATATATATATATATATAAATGTTACAATTCTTTTGTTTTTCTTAAACCCATTTTTCACTTCTTTAACTTGGGAGAATATTGTACAATCACAAACAGGAACACGAAAATGATCTGCATATATATATAAAGAATTACGTATATTCATTCAAGTACTTAGTTGAGCAGGAAGACATACTGTGAAAGCATATAATGGCTTCTATCATCTTGCAATTATCTTGTTAATTACACCACAAATTCTGCTTAGCTTGCCTCTATTTAACCTGTGAATAATGAACGAGACAAAACTGTAAAGTGAAGTTGAGATCTTGGAAATAAAATGAATATTGCAGGCAAGGTAAGAATAGTTCTCGCAAATTCAACAGCCAAACTCATTTCTGTATCATTTACTCTGTGATATTGATATACAAATTCAGAATGCTAATTCATGGAGAATTAGAGAGAAGCTACTTTTTTTAAAAGGCAAAGTACTAAACTAGTGACTGCTTGTCCATATGGTCACTTGCATCATGTGAAATTTCACCATACAACTGATGTACTTACTCATCTTATCGCAATGAAATAAATGAGAAGAAAGAACAAAGTGACTTACACACCTTGTCACCAACAGCATCATCAGTATTAGCTGCTCCACTCAAAGTTCCGATGCTATTGCCGGGTGGAATCATTGTTTGGCTGTGTTGTGCTGTCTGGGAACCATATCTAAATGTGTTCATTGGCTTCATGATAAAACCAGCACAGTAACAAAAGAAAATCAATTTCAAATGGTAAACTATATGAGCACCATTCTGAGGGGAAAATTTGTTGCCAGTAAAAAGGGAAAAAAAAAAAAAAAGCTAAAGTTCCACTTGAAAGGCATTAACACCTGAGAGGCGCTTTGCATAAGATGATATCCCATGAAACGTGCATATTGCTCGGGGAGTGCATGATTTTGCATCGGATTTTGAAAATTAGCAACTGGAGTTTGGAATGTTACTGCCTGGTTTGATGTCTGAGCCACAGATGTGGATTGATCAAGTGGTACTCTTGGTATATTCATATGATTGTGAATAGGAGGCAAAGAAGGTGTAGCCAATCCCATACCCATTTGAGACATATAGTGCTGAATTCCGGGAACCATCATCGGTGTCATTCCAGCCATACCGGCTCCCATCCACATTACCTAGAAACATTAACAGAAATGATTAATTATTCGCTATATGTTCTCTGGTTCCACTTGTTAGATATTTCATAATACTTGTACCTGAAGCTGAAACTGAAGTGATTTCAAATATTCTATTGCCTCATCTAGCATTGATGCTTTGTCTGTCTGCAAATTCAACCCTTATTCAGATTTTATAACATGTAAAAGAGAATCATCTAAAACTAGGAAAACTGTATTGAACAAAGTTTGTATGAGTTAACATTCATCATGAGTAAACCTTGTTACTATGAGGTATGAGTTGTTGCAATGCCTTCATCTTCTCATTGATCCTGTCTCTTCGTCTCTGCATCAACAAAATAGTATTGATACATATGAGAAAAGAATATTCCCAGAATTTCAATTTAACCGAAAACTTCCAAGCCGCCCTCACCCTTTCTGAGAGATTATGCACTTCAGCAGCACGATTCCTTCGCGAAGACCCTGTGCGCTGTGCTGCCTTGTTTGTTGCTGCTGGTTTGAATTCCATGGCCTATTCTACACAAAGACAAAGATCAGTAAGTGAAAATTTAAAAAAAAATGTAAATGGAGAAAGAGGGTTCACTTCACCTCACTTTGCTCCTCTAAGTCTTCTGCATCTGTGGCTTTTCTTTTCTGGCTATGGATGCTTGTAGATTGACAACAAATTTTTCCATGACTACCGCCAGATCCACCCGAGGATGATGAAGTTACAGTTGGTTCATGTGTTTCTGATTTCCCTTTTTCTCCCTTTGAAAATGTTCTCTGAATATCATGCCTAAAGGATTCTGGCTCAGCTGACAAACTAGTTGTCCAAACACCATTGCTGTATGGCCTGCTCACATCTTGGTCTCGAGGAATTTGATTGCTTCCACAATGACTTGAACCAACAGTCATCACTGAGCACTCTCTAGCATCAATAGAAGATGTTGGAGCAACCTTGGGAATTGCCGAAAACTGAGGAAAATTGAGGACCTTTTGTGACCCACTAAAGTTGTTGTTTTTCTTAGATGAATCAGGAAAATGAAATCTTGGAGAAGGGATAGCATTTCTTGAGAATTTCTGCACACTTGAAGTCCCATGAGGGGCACTATAGGCACCAAATTTGTGAAGTTTTTCTTCTTCAAATTGTTTAATTGACTTATCAGCTTCTTCAACTTCACAGGATGGCAGTTCAGGTAACAAGTTTGAACATAACTCTTGTTCCAATGGATCTTCAAGTGGGTATTGGATCCATGAGACAGTCTCATCTTGTTGAAACAAATTAGTCGAATTCCGGTATGATCCACTTGTCCTCAATGTTGATTGATCATTGTTAAGAATTTGTCTTGAGTCTACAGAATTCAAAACTTGTTTCCTTGGTGTTTGGCTGTTCAAAACTACCTGTCCATTTTGCCATAGGAGCTCTACAAAGTCTTGGTCCAAGCTGTAGAATAATCAACCAGCATGGGTTAAATTATAACTAAAGCAAAGTTAAATGGGACAAGAAAAAGTTTCAAGCTTGGGTTAGAAATAAACTTGAACACACCCCATTGGATTCTTTTGATTGATGAAACTGTTATTACTCTGAAAATTGCAGGCAGGAACACTATTTTTCATGGCCAATCAAATCAGTGAACCACTTATCTGTAAAACAAGAAAGAGGAGATGAGAACTTCAGATTTTGTCCAAGAAGGAAAAAAAAACATTTGTATACATCATCTGCATAGTCCAGCTAATTGAATAATTAAATATGACTAATTTAATAGTGAGCCAAGAATTAAAAAATGAAGAATTTGGTCATGTGTGGAAAGAAAAACCAAGTTGTTTATGATGGTATGTGTTTCCAAGTAATCAAAGGAATTTCTAATCTAGAAAATGTACATGCAAATCATGCGCATACCTAGACTCGAAAAACAGTGAAAACCAAATTGGGCAAAATATGAGAAGCTGCTCACAGAAATCTGAGAAATTCACTTACTTTGAGGAACCAATGAAGAAAAAAAAATGAACCCCAAAATTATAAGATATTCAAGAACCTGAAGAACTATGGAAGCTTTTTTCTGAGTGCTTGAAACAGTAAGTTATAGAGGGAAACTTTCTCTCTCTCTCTCTTTCTCTCTCACTAAATGGATGCTTTGTTAAGAGGAAATGCGAGAACAGAGAATGAGCAGAGTTTTTAATTTTTTTAAGAGCAAGAATGATAGAGACAGGAAGAAGGAGAAGAAGCTAAAATCTTATGGAAACATGTCTCTGATGTGAGGAAAACATGGCTGTACAAGTGGCGTTTGATTAATGAATTTGCGGTTTTAAATTGTGACCATACAATATATACATCACATACATCATTATGTCATGAAACGAAAGAATCAAAATTGACACATACTTGAACATTCATGCATGCATCAATCTCTCAAGTGAGACTTATTTATTGTTCAAAATACACATTCTTGTGATGATGAAAAATTTAAATGTAAATTTGAGTATGATAAAAGAAATTAATCGATTAATCAATTAAATTATTATGTAATAGCAAGTTAATAAAGTTACTCACATAAATTGTAAGAAATCAACAATTAAAAAACTCTGTTGCCAACTGTCATACCATAGATTCTTTAATCAATTTTTTTTAGTCAAACTCATTTTTTCATTTATTTTTTAAAAATAGACATTTGACAGAAAAAATAAAATTGTTTTGCGTTCGATCATCTTTCTCTTCTATGTTATATTTAATTTTCAAAATATATTAAAAAATATATATGATATGTGAGATATTTCGTAGCATAATTCATATTATATTTATTGCGGTTTACAATGCTTATACTCAAGGTATTTCCAAATTTCTTGTTTGATAAAATAGTTATACTAAGAATTTGTTTTTTCCTTTTTTACATCATGGATAAACAAAATGGTAAACAAAGTAATTTCAAGAGTAATTCATTATTTATGAGTAAATTATTATTATTTTTTTGGTTGGTACAATAATGGGCATAGTGGGATTTGATTGGAGGAAGCACATGGTGGGTGCAATCTGAAACCCTTTTGCGGGAGATGCCACGTGGCAGTGACAAGCTGTAATTCATTGGGAAATGATAAGGGACATAATTGTCAGAAAAATAATGCGCCAATCACCCTACAAAAAAACTAATCCAAATCTTTCTCTGTTTCTTTTATTATTTTTTTTCTTTTAATTTTAGCAAGTGTCATGTGTTGTAGCTTTGTCTTTGGATCCATTTTAATACAATTGTAACAATCAAAAAAAGAAAAAATACAATTATTGCAAGGGAAGACAAACATATTTTTTTTTANCTCTTCACTTTGCCGCAAACCCACTCCTCCAACCCTCACATGGCCGACACTCAACCTGCATCTTCACCTCCCCCGCTACAAACACGAAACCACACCGAGTGTCAGAAGGAAGCCGCACCATCCAAACCGAAAATTGCGACTCATCTGCCTATAAAAGAGGGGTTTTGCTGAAAAAAGAGGGGTTTTGCGTTTCGTTTTCGTCTTGTGAGAGAGAGAGATAGAGTGTCGTGGCTGTTCGTCTGAAAATAGGGTTGAGAGAGACAGAATCGAGAGCGAAATCATGAGAAAAATCGCCGGCGAAACTTGGAAGGTTGAAGTTCGATTTTGACGATTTTGTGCGCGATTTTTCGTGTTTGGTTATTGATTTCTTGTTTTTGTTGCTTCGAATCAGTTTGGAGTTACTCCATTGTGTGTTATTTGTTGTTTTGCTCCGTTGTTCTCTCCCTTTTCCGACGTTGTCGCCGGCGAGAAGTGAAGCGGGGACCATTCTCAGGGCCGATTTGTAATTTGGGTTTTAGGGTTTTAGATTTTAGGGTTTAAAACTCAATCAAGATATACTTCATTCTCAGGGCCGATTTGTAATTTGGGCAGGGACTTGAATGAAGTATATCTTGATAAAAGGGGAGAGGGTTTAGGTTTTAGGATTTTAGAGTTTGGGGTTTAGATTTTAGGGTTTTAAATACTTTTAAGGACTAAATTGAAATGTTTGAAAGAGTTTTGGG
>QANZ01013399.1:10331-28208 GCA_003254925.1 Chamaecrista fasciculata
AGAGAAGTTATGAAATGTTACATATTGATCCTAATTTAGTCCATCTCATTTGATTTTGCCACGTCAGCATCCCAGTCACACTGCCACGTCACAATTAACGGCGAAAATTGGACGGAAGTGACCAGGGGACTAACTGTGAAACTTTTTGCGAAGGTTTGGGACCAAATCTGCAACAAAAATAGTTATGGGACCAAATTGAAACCTTAGTCATAGTATTGGGACCAAAAGTGCACTTAAGAAAAGAACAAATTTTCTTCGCTTTTACCCGATTGGTAATAACTTGGTATCGTTTACAATTAAACCTTGCACAAAAGTTCCTCGAGAGATCGACTCGGATTGCACCACTATAGTGCATTAATTCCGGTATTTTTGGCCACCTAGCGACGGGTGCGGTCAGTAACTCATCCAAAACTAGATTTATGAGCTATTTGCCAAAGCTCTTCGGGGTAATCTATATTATTGCCACATCGGAACAATAAACAAACATATATATATATATCAATAATAATCCTAATTATGCAAATAAGATCTGTAAACCACTCTTTAGCAAACCCTAAAGAGCTACTTCATTAATCGTGAGAGAGACAAACTCCGGGAATGTCAAGGTCTCATTACTTCAACAAAGTATAATCTACGACTTATATATAAACAACTTCAACAATTACCTTTGAAGGAGTTAATCATACCTCATAAATGCAACATCAATATCTGGACTCTACAATGAAACATGGTGAACTCAAATAACATCCTTGAGGCATTCCTCAAGTATCTACCTAATTAGTTACTCATGCTCTAGGCAGAGAACTATTCTAAACTAAAGAGAAAATTGGAATTGAGTCTGATCTTGGTGCTTTGAGCGTGGAATTATGACCTCTATTTATAGTGTTGAGTAGTGTGCTTGGTCTGCAAGTGAAGGGAAGAAAATCGCCTCTGGGCCATTGCTTGCGCCGGCGGCCCAATACGAAGGCGCAGCGAAATATCTATGATATTTCAATTATATCTTTGTATCTTGAATCGTAGCCGTGCAAAACATACTCTACTGCTTTTGATTAATCTACGCCGCGAGATTTCCCTTTTGGGTCGTTGGCTCAAAGTGACGGCGCAACAACAAACTGCCCTAAAGCTTACTTGCTTTTGTCATATTCCTAACAGATACGTGCGCCACTGGAATTGCCTATCCCGGCGGCCCACGTGGCGGCGCAAGAATATCTTGTGCTCAACATGATCTTCTCAAATATTCTGATATTTCCCTCTTGGTTTGGCCCTGTTTGGATATCTGAAACACTGAATAAACCATTAAGTAGCACCTATTTATAAAGTAGAATAAATAAACGCTAATTAACTCATTTTATCCACTTTATTCCACCATACATTGGTGCTGCCCTTAACATATTAATTGGTCTAATTCTAATATATTATTATTATAAACACACTAAAAGAAGGCCAAATAACTTGTTCACTTTTGGGCTGATCAATTAGGAACTTTTATGATAGATTCTTCTTTTCAAATTCTGATTTTTAGAGCTTATCTTCACATACAAAAGGTTAATTTGACGGCCATGTTGTTCAGAACTTTTAAAATCCACAAAAACTTGCCGGCGGCACATACCGACGGCACAACCCCAAATTAAAATTTTGTTTGCGGGATAAGGTCTAGAGGTGATTTGAGATAGGTCTTTAGTGTCAAGTTAATTTATTGTAGTATTTTCTAATCCTTTGATAATTCTAATCGTTATAATTATTGATCTATAGATCATGATTCTTGACGTCAACGCTTCATTCCTGCCGGAAAGGGGAGTGGATCTTTCTGATCCTCATATGGAGTACTTAGCCCGGATTATTTGTCATAATTATACGGCATGAGTGTTTGAGCCCCCTTGTAGGGCAAGCATCAACTTTGTAAAAGAATTCTACACGAACGCGAGTTCGTTTCATCTCAATGTTAAACCCCTTCGTGGAAAGATTGTTGATTGCTCTCATTCCGCAATCAATAAACTTTTGAAACTCCCTAAGGCCACTAACTGTTCATATCAAAGACATCATCCATCAATAGCTGAATCAAGAGATTCACTTGGTGGTACCGGTTGGATCTGGAATGCCAATGGAGAAGAGATTGGTTTTCCAGAATCGTCTCTAACACCCCATGTGAGTGTTTTGGATAGCATCATAAGCTCGAAAATTCGACCAGCAAAGCTCCAGGAGAAAGCCAGACTTTTAGTATGCATGCTTCGTGGATGGCCTGTTGATTTTGGTCAAATCATACATACCCAACATCGTAACAATCTTCATAGGCAACTTGTCCAAAATCTCTGGTTTCCAAATACTATATGTGCTCTGGCACAACAAGCAGGAGTAATTATCGATCCATCCGAAGACTGTCTCGCCGGTGCTTTATCTATTCATCTTGATGAGGTAGCCTCACCTCATGACGATTATCCTCAAGAGAGCATGGACAGTAATGCCACTCAGCGATTTGAGCTTTATGTTATTGATGCCTCTGAGAACAAATCAGACGAAGATTTTGAGGAATACATTCCTTACTATTCTCCTTGTTCCGAGTATGAGCCCACATTCCTTGAGAAGGAAGTGTCTAGTATCCGACAGACAGTGGAGGAATTAAAAGAAGAAATCGTTAACCTTCCTACTCGTTTGGATAATATCATAGCATAAAACGTTTACATCAATTAGACTGCGATACAGACTAGTCTTACTTATTATTTTATTATGTCGTCTTTTATTATTTTGGCAGTTTTTGAATTATTTTATCTTTTATTATTCAGTCTATTTTTGAATTTGTCGTTTTTATATATTCTGTCTTTTATTTTCATCTTTCTAATTTATTAAATAATCAACATGTTACCTTATCTTTTGCATAAATAAAAAATTCATCAGACTTTCTATTATTTTTATGATCTCAAGTATTCTCGTTAATAATTTAATATTTATCTTCCTGATTTTAAATTTTCTCTTTTCTTTGCCTTAATTTATTATTGCCCTTTAACATTGAGGACAATGTGTTCTTCTAAGTGTGGGGGAGAGAGGAGAAAATTCACACTCTTACCCTAGTCTTTTCTCCTATATTAATTCTAACATTGAGGACAATGTTAAGTTTTAAGTGTGGGGGAGAGGAGTAAATTAGAGTAACTTACATTTTGATTTACTGAAAAATTTTAAATTTTAGGTGCTATTTCGAAAATCTTATAAAATTTTAAAATTTAAAATTATTTTCGCCTATTTATCTTGGTATTTAATTTAAATATTCTACACTTTTATTTTTCACTTTTTGAGTAGAATACTAATTAGTTGAATTTTTAATATGTTTTGAAGTCTTGAGTAACCAATTTCATATTCGTGATAAAAGTTTAGTCTTAGTTGTTCTCTATAGCCTTGGAATAATCTAAGTAATTTTCTAAGTTTAGCAGTATTGTTTAATTTTTATGGACCAATTTGAGAGATACCCAGCGTAGTTGGAAGATTAAAGCCTATAATATTCAAATATATCTATTTAGAGAGAAATTCAGTCTCTTAGTTTTGTTTTCTCTACAACTTGTTTTAATTCTTAGTAAAAGCTTATTAGATTTAATGACTTTTAATATGATAGAGGAATTTGTTTCTCAACCCTTTATCCCAAACACAAGCCAGTTACTATATCTTTCCCTTGAAAGCACCTTTGAACCTGATACACTATAGGGTGTAAACTTTTGAATTCTTCAAGAAAATGGACTTTTCAATTCAACTCGCAAAAGTATAAATGTAAGTCAAGCAAAAAGTATCAAAAGTATCTTGAAGAAAGCTCAAGTATCAGAGTATTATCACAAGAACTTAGCAACAGAAAACAACTGGCCAGTCAAAAGAAGAGAGTCTTGTGCCATATGACTCAAAGTGAGCCTTACAGAGAACTAGCTACTTTCTTTTGGTGGATAAGAGGAGTTGAATTGTTTAGAAAAACTTCTAGAGAAATTTTAGTAAACACCATTTTCCATAAATTACCCTCTTTATTTCTTCTTATAAATATTAGCCTTTATTCTGACAGTACAACCCAGTAAAGACCTCTTGATTAAAAATCATTATTTCACCTAAAGTGGAGACTTTGAGAATTTCTACAAGCCTATGGTAGGAAACTTAAGGAATGACTTAGCTTGAGAAAAAAATACCCAATTGGTGAGGAGAGGGATACACATTTGGAATTGGTCTTATAGAAATTAGATCGCACTACTTTACAGAGTTACTTGCTTGGTAAATTCTCTAGCTATAGGTTATGACTATGTGCTAGCCTTGAATCATAAACTTGGGAAAGTTCCTTGATTCTTTGGCATATTCTCTTTTCTTCTACTTCGTACCTTTGCTCAGGAGTGCAAAGTCTTAAGTGTGGGGGATTTGATCAGCCCAAATATTGACATGTTATTTGGTCTTCTTTTCACATGTTTATAATAATAACTTATCGCAATTAGACCAATTAATATACTAAGGGCTGCACCAAGGTATGGCATAATAAGGTGGATAAAATATATTATTTAGCATTTATTTTCTGTATTTTATAAATATGTGATACTTAATGGGTTATTTAGTGTTTCAGCTATCCAAACAGGGCCAAACCAAAGGGGAAACATCTAGACTCAACGAGAAGATAACAAAAAGCACAAGATAGTATACGCTTGTGCCGTTGGATGTGCCGCCGGAACAAGGTAGCATTTCCCGCGACACACGTATCTGAGAGAGTATGACGTCAGCAAATAAGCTTCAGCGTAGAAATAGGATGTGTCTTTGCTTGTGCCGCCAGGAATTCAAACGGCACACGCAACAACTTGGTCAAAGATATGTTTTGGACGGCCCGGATTCAAGAAATCGTAGGTGCCGTTGAGATATCCCTTATATCTCGCTGTGTCGCCAGCACATCCCACTGCACAAAGTCCACAACTTGCGGCCCAAGTCTATTTTCATGCCTATAAATAGAGTTCGTCATTCCACACTCAAAGCATCCCGCAGCAGCAGAAAACAGTAGAATAGTTTAGGAATTACTCTGCCAAGAGCATGAGTAACTAATTAGGTAGATACTTGAGGAATGCCTCAAGGATGCGACTTGAGTTCATCATGTTGTTCATGTAGAGTCCAGATATTGATATTGCATTTATGAGTATTCTCAATTCCTTCATAGGTATGTGTTGAATTGTTTATACATTAGAGAGTATAGTTCTTTAGGATTGTTTTTTGCTTTCCATATTTGTTCATTGGTTTGATCTGCAATAATAGAGATTACTTTGAAAGCTTAATGACAAATTCTCGTATTCCCAAGTTTTGGTTGAGTTATCCATCCTAATTCTATATCTTTCGTCATTGCTTAATGGCTATGTATTTGAAGATGACAATAGCATTTCCTATAACTAGGGTGGATTGCACTTCACTTATATAATTAGTATTTATGATCCTAAATACATCATTGGATGTGGTTAAATGAATGCAAGTCAATATACTCTTTATCACTTATGAACTATGATAGTCCATCTCTAAGGTTTCTCTCAAGTATTGTTCTTTATCATTTGAATATATATAATCGTTACTTCAACAATAAAACTACAAACTTCACCTCTGATAACAGTTCTCTTAGATCTCATCACATTGAGTTCCGCGAGAGATTCGACCTTGGGGTTGTCCTATACTATAAGTTAATAAATACTATTTTAGCAGTACTCAAGTATTAATTTGGTCGTTACCCACATTGGCACCTTACGATTGGTGCTCGGTCAGTAGTGGGATGATCTAATTTCTATAAGACCAATTCCAAAAGTGTATCGCTCTTCCTCACTAATAAAGGCTAATATTTATAAGAAGAAATAAAGAGGGAAAAGAAAGGAAAACGATGTTTACTAAAATTTCTCTTTGAATTTTTTCTCATCAATTTAACTCCTCTTATCCACCAAAAGAAAGTAGCTAGTTCTTTGTAAGGCTCACTTTGAGTCATATGGCACAGGACTCTCTTCTTTTGACTGACTAGTCTTTTTCTCTTGCCAAGCTCTTGTGATAATACTTTGATGCTTGAGTTTTCTTCAAGATATTTTTGATACTTTTGCTCGATTTTTATATTTATATTTATTTTTTTCTTTTGTTGAGATCTTTCTCTTTTTTTTTCTAATATTGCTAGCTAAATTCACCTTTGAGAGTTGAATTGAAAAGTCCATCTTCTTGAAGAAATTAAAATTTACACCTTATGGTGTTTAGGCTCAAAGGGGCTAACAAGGGAAAGATATAGTAACTGGCTTGTGTTTGGGATAAAGGGTTGAGAAACAAATGACTCTATCATTTTAAAAGTCATTAAATCTATTAAGCTTTAACTAAGAATTAAAACAAGTTCTAGAGAAAACAAAACTAAGAGACTGAATTTCTCTCTAAATAGATATATTTTTGAATATTATAGGCTTTAATCTTCCAACTAGGCTGGGTATCTCTCAAATTGGTCTATGAAAATTAAACAATACTACTAAACTTAGAAAATTACTTGAATTATTCTAAGGCTATAGAAAACAACTAAGACTAAACTTTTATCAAGAATATGAAATTGTTCACTCAAGACTTCAAAACATGTGGAATATTAAATCAAGTACCACGACAAATAGGTGAAAATAATTTTAAAATTTCTAAAATTTATAAGATTTTCGAAATAACACCTATTTTGTTTTAAAAATTTTCGGGTAAACCAAAATGTAAGATACTCTAACTTACTCTTGTCCCCCACAGTTAAAACTGAACATTGTCCTCAATGTTAGAATCAAATAGGAGAAAAGACTAAGGTAAGAGTGTGAGTGTGAATTTTCTCCTCTCTCACCCACACTTAGAAGAACACATTGTCCTCAATGTTAAAGGGCAATAATAATAAAATAAGGGAAAGAAAAGAGGAAATTTTAAAATCGGGAAAATAATTAAATTATTAACGAGAATACTTGAGATCATAAAAATAATAGAAAGTCCGATAAATATTTTATTTATGAAAAATAAAAGGTAACATGTTGATTGAATAATAAATTAGAAAGTCGAAAAATAAAATAGACAAAATAATTAAAAACAGAATGATCCGAAAATAGACAAAATATTAAAAATGACATAATTCGAAAATAAAAACTATGGCTAGAAATAAAATAGACAGAATAATTAAAAACAATGCGAAAATAACATAACTAAGACTAGTCCCTAGCGCATTCTAAATGATGTAGATGTTTTATGGTTTTAAATTATCCAAACGAGTATGAAGGTTGATGATTTCTTCTTTTAATTCCTCCATTGTCTGTCGGAGACTAGACACTTCCTTCTCAAGGAATGTGGGCTCATACTCGGGACCGGGAGAATAGTGAAGAATGTATTCCTCAGGATCTTCCTCTGATTCGTTCTCAGAGGTATCAATAACATAAAGCTCAAATCGCTGAGTGGTATTATTATCCTTGCTCTCTTGAGGATAATCGTCATGAGGTAAGGTTACCTCATTAAGATGAATAGATGAAGCACTGGAGAGAAAGTCCTCAGATGGATCGATAATTACTCCCGCTTGTTTTGCTAGAGCACATATGGTATTGGGAAACCAGAGGTTTTGGACAAGTCGCCTATGGAGATTGTTACGAAGTTGGTTATATATGATTTGACCAAAATCAACAGGCCATCCACGATGGATACATTCTAAGAGTCTGGCCTGCTTGGGAGCAACTACCTCTGAAGCCTTGCTGGTAGAATCTTTGAGCACACGACCATATGTAAAACTCTTTCATGCGGTGTTAGAGAAGATACTAGAAAACCAATCTCTTCTCCCTTGGCATTCCAGATCCAACTGGTACCACCAAGTGGTTCTCTTGATTGAGCTAGTGATGATTGACGTCTTTGATATGAACAGTTAGTGACCTTAGGGAGTTTGAAAAGCTTATTGATTGCGGAAGGAGAGCAATCAACAAGCTTTCCATGAATGGGTACAGCATTGAGATGAAACGGACTCGCGTTCCTGTAGAATTCTTTTACTAAGTTGATGCTTGCCCTACAAGGGGGCTCAAACACTCGTGTCATATCATTATGACAAATAATCCAGGCTAAGTACTCCATATGAGGATCAGAAAGATCCACTCTCCTTTTCAACAGGAATGAAGCGTTGACGTGAAGAATCATGATCTACAGATCAATAATTATAATAATTATAAATATCGAAGAATTAGAAAACGCTGCGATGAACTATCTAGACACCACATACCTATCTCAAATCACCTCTGGACCTTATGTCGCAAACAAAATTTTAATTTGGGGTTGTGCCGTTAGTATGTTCCGCCGGCACTTGTGCCAGCGTAAAAGTTTTTTTGCGGAAATTCAAAGTTCTGAACATCAAGGCCCTCAAATTAACCTTTTTTTTGTGATAACTCAAATTAACCTTTTGTTTGTGAAGATAAGTTCTAAAAGTAGAATTTGAGAAGAAGAATCTATCCTAAAAGTTCCTAATGAAAAGAAGGAATTCAAAGAAAGACCGTAAAAGGGCTTACCTCGGATCAGAGAAGATCTTGAAAAGGAGGAAATTCTGACTCTAAAGAGACTTCTCTAGGAGTTTTAGGAGTTAGAGAAGTAATTATGAGAGTTGTGAGAGGTGTAGGGTCAAATGGGATATATATAGGGATAAAATCTAGGGTTTACGTCGAATCTAAGTGATTTAAATTGATGGAGATTGTGCCCTAGGGCCAATCATTTTATATGTATGGACATATTGTTTGACTGATTTATGAATGATACCTTATGTCGTTATCATATTATTAGCATGTTTACTATGATAACAATCCTTGATTAATTATGTGATAATTATTCTAAACTGTCCCTGGTCGATTATTCACGTGGGAACGTGAATGAACTACGACCAACATGACTTCGGTGTATAGAGATACACGCATGTGATGCTTCTCGAGAGTCATGGTGCAATTATATATGTAATGGGTTACAAGGTGCTGGACCAACCCGGAGAGTCCTGCATGGGTTTAGTCATGAGCTAGTCTCTCCTGTACACCTGTCACGATGCCCTTAGACCTGAGGTCTTCATTATTCCGACGTTGTAGATGCTGAACTTTGGCCTAGTCCAACATTGCCCGTAACAGGGTAGCCATACAGGCTAGGTACGGTTTTAGTTGTTTGCTGTGCTGAGGAATGTGGTTGACCAATAAGAAATTTTGTCCCTCATTGAGTTGAGAGATATTTGACTGGGCCCCTCGATGAGTTTGTCCAAGAAATGTGTGGCCACACAGGGTAATGGGACTAACTCAAGGAATCGAGAAAGTTATGGTTTGGATTACAAGGATGACTTTCCCATGCCTTATCCATGACCAAAATATCGTGTGACAATAGGGATTATGACAAGGTGGTACTAAGGTTAAGTCGTTGATGTTAAAACGATAACTCACGTGTTTTGGGTAGTCGTGATGGCTTGCTAGAGTTCGCTCTCGACTTGTGAGTCATGGAGATGGCTTGCTACCAATTTCACGTGAGGCCTGTTAGGGCACACATGAGCAGGATCAAGATACTGTAATGGGACACGAATTAGGGTTAATTCGTGAGTCACTTTAGTGACACGATGTAAGACGTAGTTGAAAGTCTTAGGACATGAAGTCCTGTCTTAAATGAAATCTACGTTTGTGATATTTAAATTTGTTTGACAAGTTTAAATATATTAATTGTTAAATAGTTAATTTGATTAATCTATTTACAATTGAATTCTTGTTTAAAATATTAGGGAATAATCAATTGACTAAGTCTCTTAAAAATTAGGGGATTATTGATTTATTAAATTCTCTAATATTGAAAGATAACAAGAGGAGGGTGGCGCATCACTCTTGAATTAATTAATGAAATATGATTTTGTTAATTTGAATTCAAGATTTGAATTTGAATTCAAGATTCAAGTTTGAATTAAGATATTAGGGTAATATTTTAATTCAATTTGTTAAGGATATTAATAAGATTATAACTTCCTAAGAGTTAGTATTGTTTTCTTATTTATTAAATTCCTATAAGATAACAAGGAGGGTGGCGCATTCTTCAAGATTCAAATGCAAGATTTGATCTTGCATTTTTGAATTTCAAGAATGCATTTTGAATTTTAAGTTAAGATATTAATGTAATATTTTAATTAAGAATTCAAATCCTCTTTACTCATTCCAACCAATGGGAAGTGTGCATTCTAGGTTTCAAGATATGATCTTGAAATTTAAATAAAGATTGCCTTTTAATTTTGAATTATAATATTAATGTAATCTTATAATCAAGATTTGGTGATTCCCTAATTTGAGGAATTGAGACTCTTTAAATACACACTAAACTCTCCTATTCTAAGAAGAGAAAAAAAAAAAAAGGAAAAGTCGCCTAACCTAAGAGGAGAAGAGGGTGAGTTCGACTAACCATAAGCTTAGGGTTTTAGCGGCGATTTGTATGTGAGAAAGAGTGAGAGGCGCCAAACCCTAGAGTTAGTGGCCAAGAAATTGGTTCTTGGTGTGCCACTTTGGATTCTTGGATATTTCAAAAAGTGTTCTTGAAATTCCAAGATTGTAGATTGGTTCCCATAATCTCTTGGAGAAGAGATTGGAGGCTAGCACCTGAGTATCTGCCAAACTGTTCGTGTGGATCACCGGCAGAGGAAGGACACTAGTCTGTGGACTTCTTGGGATTGCGATTTTTCAAAGCGACCGTCTGATTTAGGTAAATGTCCTTTTCCCTCTGGTATAAACACAAGTAGTGGATCCTTTGTAGGAGATTATAAGTTTTGTAAAAATTTTAATTTTACCTTTTCCGCTGCGTTTTGCTCCATAATCTCCGACAGTTCTTACCTCACGTATTTTCTAAATGCGATTGGAGGAAACATAAAAAAGTTTGATATATATTAAACCTGTTGTAAAGATGTCAGAATTGAGAGCATTTGTGCTTGTAATCTTTGTTCCATCTCAATTCGATGATTACGCTCTTCTTCCATCTTTCTATCAAACTTTGCACGTTCTTGTACTAATTTCTCTTCCACTGTACAAGAAACCTTTGCATCAATCTCAACTTGTTTCAAACCTCTTTTGCTTCGAGGTTTTATCCCGTAACCTCTTCCCCGAACAAACCCTGATCTTTCACCAAGCAATTTGGCCAACATCTCATCGCTAGTCATGGGATTGTCATTCTCTTCATTTTGAACCACCAGCTCATGAAGTTGAGCCTACATACAACATTGATTTATTACAAAATTTTATAATATAATATAACTGAATTGATTTCTTTTGAATTAATAAAAAAAATTACACGAGTTTCTTTCGCTTTGGGGTCTGACCATTCTACTTCTCCTTCTTTATTCTTACTAGTATGTTGCTTCTCCCACACTACATCAAGTGGAGCCAACTCTCCAGTCTAAGGGTCTCTCTACAACAAAGTATGTGAGAAAATTGCATTTAAGCTCATAAATGAACAATATAATAAGAATTTTAATTTTCACCGGTGAATGGTCGATTTCTACAAATGACTTTGGCCCCAGATTTATGCTTGATAACTTGTTTTGCTCTATTCTTTTTGTTCCTTTGACTTGCAGCCTACAAATAATTGAAATGTTATATAAACTCACAAAATTGGAAGAAAATAATCAAAATATATGATTATTCATGTACCTTAAAAGCATCTCCCCCAAAATGGTCAACTAACCACTTCCAATCATCGGGTGTAACTTGTGGTGGCAGAATAGATAATCGTTCCTCATCAGAGTTATATCTCTCGTAAAATTTATCACGCAGCGAACTTTTCCAAGATCTAAATGCATGTTGTGTTGTCTCCATGATAATCTGAAGCATTGCTAACTCTTTCCTCGGATTTTCAACTTTAAATTTATCCTAGAACAAACAATGAACAGTAGTTATAATATCTCCATAATTAAATCATACAAGTTATCATAGTAACACTTATAATTACCTTGACTGTCAAGCATATCGCTTCACCATACTTCGCTGAAATTTTATTCCACTTTCCTTCTCGAAAAGAGACAGTATTACGCATCACAATACCATTTTATTCAATGGGCAATTTTTGACCATTCTTTGTACACTCATCCACGCGTTTGCATTTAGAGCATCCTCTACCTTTCCTCTTACGTGTGCTATTAGAAGCTATGAAATATGTAAAAGATAAAAAGTAATTAACCTTCATCTTGTAGATTGACTATGATAATATAGTTAATAAAACTTTGTTATGACCAAACCTGCACTACTATGTTGAGTAAATGGTTCACCTTGATCTTGATCTCCAATAGATTGAGGTGGATGTTGTAAGGAATCCTCACCCCGTTCACATTCTTGTGGAAGTACCTGTGAGGTATTTGCTGATCATGCTTGTGGAAGTACTTGTGGGGTATTTTCTTGTCGTGCTTGTGGAATTACTTGTGAGGTATTTGTTGATCTTCCTTGTCTTGCGACTTTCATTCCTCTACCTCTACCCCTTGCAAAATTCGTCATATCTTGTACTAGCAATGAAGTAAATAAATATTAGCCACAAGTAAAGATGAAAAACATAAAGAACAAAAATAATGAATCAATTAATATGCATAATTAGTTGTGGTTCTATTTTTAACTTGGATCAAAACCTTGGAAGAGTCACAACACAACCAAAAGCTAACTCTTGAGTTTGGACCCAAAGTCATGCAAGTCTCACATCAAAGTCACATTTTTCTGATGTAAGACTCAAGCCTCATACCTTCTAAACTAGAATTTAGGAATAGTTGGTTAGGACTTAGATGAGTGTACTAAGAATCATGCATGCCAAACAAGTACATAATGCAAAAGAATATAGAGGACCCAAATCCCACTACAACTATAAAATAAACAAACATGTATGAACAAAAGCAAGGGCAATTCGATTGAGAAAACAGAGATGCAAGAGCAAACTTATTTTCCAATACAGCCTTCTATGTGTTTGTCTTCTCAAGTTACAGTAGTAAATGTGCTACTTGGTACAAAAAAATGTGGAAGAAGATATATACCTAGTTGGACTTAAAATACAATAAATAAACGCTTAATTCTCAAGCAAGGCCCTGTTTGTATATCAAAAACACTTAAAAACTCATTAAGTAGCTCCTATTTATAAAATACAATAAATAAACGCTAAATAATATAATTTATCCACTTTATTATGCCATACCTTGGTGCAGCCCTTAATATATTAATTGGTCTATTTGCAATATATTATCATTATAAACATGTAAAAAGAAGACCACATAACATGTCAATATTTGGGCTGATCACCATGCATTCCTATTTCCCTCTCTTCCGCTTCTTCCACTTCTTCTCTTTCATCTGGTTCTTAGGGCAATGGGTTTGAGGGTCATCCATCGTTGTGAACCCATAAATGGTGCTAGTGATGAATCAGGTTTGGCCATGGGGCATTACCTCATTAAGAGAGAGTAGTCTCCTAGAAATTCTCCTGCAATTCAATGAATGATAGGAGGTTTTCTGTAATTCATCTTTGATGGTTAAGTTAGTAAGAGATAATGAGAGAGGAGAATGCAAGACGAGAGTACATCCACTAAGGGTTTCTCTTCTGCTTAAAAGAGGGGGGGTGGTTTTGGTATGGAAATTTCATGATTCATGGGAGAGATTCCCATAGAACATCAATGCCCCAACAATTGAGGATTAGGCATTTAATCACTTAATTAGTTAATAAATCGAGGATATTCAGGGTTGATTACCTCTTCCCCTTAGCAGGAGATGTCTTTGCCGTGCTAGGAGTCCTAGCTAGGGAGGTTGCCCTTTACGTTTCTTCAAGACATGTCGTGACGTTATCTCTTCCCATCGGGCACCTTTCCCATAAGGCATCCAACCTTGGGCAGTTGTTTCTCTATTATCGGTTACTTTTACAAGTTAGGGTCAGGAGAAAATGTCCATATATACAGAAGCCTTTTGAATTGAAGCCACTAGTACCAAGTTTTATTATTTTAAAATCAACTATGATGAACCTGGTTTTGGCCGGAGGGCATTACCTGGTTCGATGAAGCAACTCTGGGTCAAAAGTCGCCTGCAAGTTAATGAATGCACAGGGGTGGCCCTGCGATTCACCTCCGATGCTTAAGTCAGTAAAGAACATGAGAACAATAATATGTGTAAATAGCAATAGTGCGTACCTTTTTCCAGTGTTTTGGACTTCCCATTTATACTGGTTGAGGACAATCTGATAGGATCCGGATTTGGCTCCATATCTGATTGTGATCCTAACTAATTTTGGCTGACCTGGCATAGATGTTAAGGGAAACCTTAACTGATCGTAATCTTAACTGATTTGGCAGTTAAGATTGTGCCAAAGACGTATATGATGAGAGAGACGTGTGCCCCCTAACTTCTATTTGACTCCTGATTGACATGGAGACGTTCCCTTGTACGTCTTCTTCGTTGACGCCCAGATGTTGGCGTTCTCGCCTGGCGTAGGATAATTCGGCGTCCATGATGGGTGATCCCCTTATCGGGCTTTTTGGACGCTAACGATCCAAGTTCTTTGACCTTTAAGATTGTTGGGCGGACTATGGCGTTCTTGGCTGGTGTAGGACCATTCGGCGTCCTTGATGAAGTAATTCCCCTAAGTGGGCCCTGACCGCCACTAGTCCGAGTCCTTAGAGCCTCCAATTTATTAGGCCTATTATCACTAGCCCCAACGAAAGGAGTGAAGTTCTATCCCCATCAGTGGAGTCCCTACCGAGGGCGTTGTCACCTTCATGCTGCTTGCTGGCGTTGACGCCGTGGATGCCCCTCTAGAGCCTGATCATTATTCTTTCCGTGATTATCGGGGGGTTATGGGTATCAGCGCCAGACTCTGCCTTCCAGCCGGTAGGGCGTTCTCTGTGTCAGCACCATTTCAAGAGGCTTTGACTATCATCAACGCCACCTAACCTTGTCTTTTCACATTCCTCGCTGACGTATAGTTGTCGCTTCGAGTCTGAGCATCAGTGCTATCTTGGCCACGTGTCAGCATGGGATTTGCCTTTCAGTGATCATGATGGCAAATCGTGAACCGAGGGGGGCGCATTTAATGCAGCGCTTCGATTTTCGTGAAAAGTTGGAAAAAACCGCCATTTGTTCTCTTCCTCCCCCTCACTTGGTCATTTTCTGCTTTCAAACTTTTTCCTTCTTCGCATTTCTTCTGCATTTCCAAATTCTCCGACTTGGGTTGCCTCCTTCGTCCTTCTACCGCTCCGTTGCTGCTGCTCGTTATCTCCGACAACCAAGTGAAGCTTGCCTTCGGTGAGTAATTTGTCGTCACTTTTCACCATTTCCTTTTTTGGGTTTTCGGATTTTGGTCAATCATTACCCATTGTGTTTCTGGTGTTCATCGTAGTGTTCGTCAAGTTCTTCAATCGTTGTTTCGTGACTTTCTACAAATCCATCACTACTCATGGATTTCAACAAATGTAAGTTTTTTGTCTCCGAAAACTTCTACTGTTCTTCTTTGCAAGTCAGTTTTTTTCTTTTTACTTTTGGTTTGGGTATGGGGATCAATCGCAATTTTCCAAGGGTTTTTCCCCCTTTTCTTTTTTTGTTTGGTGGATGGAGGTACATTCTCCGAGAAGAGTATTGAACTAATCCTGTTTCCACAGCTGCTGAAAACAAGATGGTTCCTGGGTCGTCAGCGGCTGAGCCGTCAGCGCCAACAAGGCTCGATTCTCCTACGGGAAGGGTTGGGGGTGACGCCATGGATTCCTCTTCCTCGACGTCGACAGAAATTCGCGAGATGCTATCTCCGGACGAGGCGTCAGCGGATGAGGAACGTTCAATGCCCCAAGCTACAGCCCCTGTGTGGGCGTCTATAGGAGATGGTAACCCTCGGCAGACTATTTGCGGAGAGGAAGTTGATTTCTTGGCTTACCCCGATTGGTTTCTTTCTTCCAATAAGGGTCTAGCTAAAGTTCCCTGGGTCAAAGGCGCTGTCCAGACCATGCCCTGTGGCCCTGATAGGGCCGAAGTGATGAGGAATGCGCGTCCCGTCGTCGACTGGCGTCGCCAGAACCTTGACGAGAAAATGCAACTTCCATGCCTGGAGAAAACCAATGATGCTATCAAAGAGTTCTGGTGTTGGCTCCATGATGATGAGCTCCTTCAAGATCTTAACGAGGAGCTAATAGCTAATTCGCCTCATCGGCGGTCTTCTGGGTGCCGTATTTCGACACTTAGTCATCTGAAGGATGGTCTTGATATGCTATACACTGATGGTAGGGGATTCTTGATTTGCGAACATGTCCTTCAGAGTTGTGACATTGAGATGCCTTTCCACCCGGCGGTTTTGGATCTGCTGGCGATCATGAACATCGCCCCCATTCAATTAAGTGCCAATGGTTGGCGTATTCTTCTCGGCTTCGTCGCCAAATGCAAGAGAGATGGTGTGCGCGCGACGGCGCGATTATTTCTCTTCTTTTTCTATCCACGATGGGTGGATAACTTGTTCATTTCCTACTATCGGCGCCCTGGGCGTGCCTTGATTCTTGATCATGCTGTCAGCAATCCGAAGGCGTGGCAGTATAAATTCTTCTATATCGAGGGGTCTGGGTCCAGGCGTCTTTTCTGGGTTCGCTCTTCAGATGAGCGCGCCATGTTTCCTTTATCTTGGAGGAGACCACGACTTGGTCCATTTGAGTGTAATTGGAGGGACCTAAGCGTGGATGAGCGTTTGGGGGCCCTGCGGTTGATCACCACAGACCCTCTTGACCCTAAGCGTTGTATGTCACTATTACTTCCTTTATCTTTTTTTTTTATATCGTGTTTCCCTAATACTTGCTTTGTTTTGTTTCAGTGCTCGAGGAAAATGCGGCTGATGTCATAGGGAGTCGGCGTGGTCAAGCCGACAAGGGTAAAGGGAAACCAGTGGCTGCTCCCAAGAAGACACCATTTGCCGCCGCCATCGCTGCTGTTGCTACGAGGAAGCCCGGGGGCGTTGTTATCCAGGAGCCTTCGGCGGCTCCACGACCTCCATCTCAATCCTCCAAAGGGAAAGAGAGCACTGTTACCGCCAAGGATGGAGAGCCTCCGAAGAAACGCCAACGCCCCACCGTGGAAGTCCCTCAGATTCCAGCGGCTCCAGAGGAGCCTGGCTTCAATGCTCTGGAATTTCTCTCCAAGTCCTTGTCAGAAGAGGGTTCGGTGAAACGGGATGACCTAGCTCGGGCGTCCACGGAAAACACTCAAGACCCGTCTGAGGAAGCGGCTAGGTTTCTTCTAGCCACGGGGATGCGGTTGCTAGCTAGCAGTGTCTCTCGAAAGGATCTCTTGTCTGAACGAGACGTTGCGCGTGACGACGCCAGGAGAACGCGTCAAGAGATCATTGAGCTGAAGGACGAGCTCAACGTGACGAAGGCGTCCCAGGAGTCTCTTCAGGGTGATTACGACCGAAGGGGAAATCGGTTGCAAGAGGTCACTGACTTGAACAACCAGCTGAACGTAAAGATGGCGTCCTTGGAGGACGAACTTCGGCAGGAGAAAAAAAATTTCAAGGCTCTGAGTTCCTTGGCCCTGCGACAGGTGAAGTGGCGGGGATCGCGCTATAATTACATTGGGTTCAAGAATGCCATAGCCCAATTAAGGCTTCGTAACCCCAACCTCAACATCGAGGGGATATGTGTTGGGAAATCACAGAGGGAGCGCAGCGGAAGGAAATTTAAAATTTTGGACTAAATCGTAATTAAAACTAAAGGGCTATCTCTGTGATTCCTTCCAGGATCCACTAACTATGTTTATACCAGTTTTAGGAAAGATGTTTACCTAGTTTTGATCGGTGACTTGTCGTATTCGCGAATTTGAGAAGTCCACAGAGTGTCCTTCCTCTACCAGTAATCCACACGAGCAGTTTGGCAGATGCCTAGGTGCTAGCCTCCTTCACTTC
>QANZ01013399.1:28985-53073 GCA_003254925.1 Chamaecrista fasciculata
AACGTTGGACTAGGCCAAAGTTTGACAACTACAATGCCGGAATAGTCAAGACCTCAGGTCTAAGGCTATCGTGACAGGTGTACAGGAGAGGCTCGCTTATGACTAAACCCATGCAGGACTCTCCGGGTCGGTCCAGTAATTTTGTAACCCTTACAAAATTCCACCATGGCTCTCGAGAAGCATCTAGTGCATGTATCTCTATACACCGAGGTCATGCTGGTCTTAGTTCATTTACGTTCCCACGTGAATGATCGACCAGGGACAGTTTTAGATTAATTATCTTATAATTAATCAAGGACGCTATCATAGTAAACACGCTAATAATATGATAACAACATAATTTATCTCTATAAATTAATCAAAAATTACATATGTTCAAATAACACATAAATAAAATGATTGGCCCTAGGGCACAATCTCCATCAATATGTCCCAACAAGGTTGTAGAAGGGAGGCTTATCCGGGATCCGTTCCGTAGTGATCCCATGGTGAGGATGCCCTGTATGCCGGACAACTTTGATTTGGATTCTTATGAGTCCCAGGGCGACGAGGATTTCCCATGGTTTCCCAACATGGTGGTTCCCCTTCCAGGGGAGTCGGCCCCTACTGATGTGGCGCCTTCGTCAGATGCGGGCGTTGGTGCAAGCGGCGTCGTTGTCAATGAGACAGATGGGAACGTCGAGGGGGCTCAGAGCGTTACTACAACCGAGGATCCCCCTTCTGTTGCCTAGGCCTGCGTGCCTTTGTTGACTTTCTTGGGCCTGCTTGCCTATTTGTAGACTTTTTCTTTTTAGTTTGGTTACGGCTTAGACGCCGTTTTGAATTGTGATTATAATTGGCCTGCTGTGCCTTTTCTTGAATGCTTGGGCGTTGGCGCCCTTAATCCGCTTACTTTATACTCAATTTATTTTGATTTGTCTTGGTTGCTCCTGCTTTGTAGTGTGTTTTAAACTTGCGTGTTTTTCGATTCGATCGTCGTGTTTGCTTTGCACCTTAAGGTGCTGCCTCGCGATGGGCCCGCTTCGAGCATTTTGCGTATCATACGCTAAGTTTTGACTAGTCATCCAAGGGAGGGTCGGTCCGCATGGTAGTGAGTGCCATACTCACAAGGCTCCTTCGAGGGCCTTTTCGCTGCTGTTCCGAGGGCGTCCCCCCGAGCAACGCCAACTTTATTATTTGTTGGAATGGAGAAAAAATACTTTATTGATATGAAAGCAGAGTACAGTTGGCGTCATCGCCTTATCTAGTCAGTGCTATAATTAATAAAAGGTTCGCCCGTTTAGGGAAAATAAAACTTGAGCTTGGCCATGTTCCAGGTGTTCGGAAGCGGTTTTCCTTCAGGCGTTTCCAATCTGAAGGCGTTTCCGGGAAGAACTTCTACGACTCTGTAGGGGCCTTCCCAGTTTGGCCCTAGTTTGCCATGCCTAGGGTCCTTTCTGTTGTTTTCGACCGTCCTGAGCACCAGATCTCCTGTTTTGAGAGTTCTGGGTTTTATTTTAGAGTCATGGTACCGTTTAACCATTTGGTTGTAGGCAGCTTGTCTGATGGCCGCAACTTCCCTTCTTTCCTCCAAGCCATCCAAGGCCTGGAGCCTGGAGTTGGCGTCATTGGTATTTGGATAATTGATTATCCTCTCAGTCGGGACGTTCACTTCGGCGGGTATGACTGCTTCATGTCCGTATGCTAAAGCGAAAGGCGTTTCCCTTGTAGCAGTTTGTTCCGTGGTCCTGTATGACCATAGGACTGAGGGGAGTTCATCAACCCATCTTCCCTTAGCTGACTCCATTCTTTTCTTGATTCCTTGTATGATGATCCTGTTTGCTAGCTCGACTTGGCCGTTCGTGGCTGGCTGTTCTACCGAAGTGGTTTTGTGGTGAATTTTCCAAGCTTTGCAAAAATTTTGGAACTTCTTGCTTGTGAATTGGGCGCCATTGTCAGATATTAGAGTGTTGGGGACTCCAAATCTGGTAATGACGTTCTGCCATAGGAATTTTTCCATGGCTTCGGAGGTTATGGACGCCACCGCCTTGGCCTCTACCCACTTCGTAAAGTAGTCGACGGCGACTATGAGAAACTTCTTCTGATAGGCCGCTGTTGGGAATGGTCCTGCGATGTCGATTCCCCCATAAGTCAAACGGCCAAGGAGAGGTGATGGCGCTCATGGGGGCTGCGTTTGTGTGAATCATATTGGCATATTTCTGGCATTTCTCGCATGAGCGCACGACGCCTTCTACATCCTGTAGAAGCGTGGGCCAGTAGTAGCCTGCCCTCTGGATTTTCCTTCGCATTGCCATTGGGCCTTGGTGGCTTGCACACAATCCTTCGTGGACTTCAGTCAACACTCTAGTAACCTCCTCACCCGCTATGCACTTGGCTCCTGGGTGACTAAAGTTTTTTCTGTATAGTGTTCCCTGTCTGACAAAGTATCTGCCAGATCTTCTTGCAACTTTTCTTGCCTCGCTCTTGTCTGAGGGAAGGGAGCCTTTGTCCAAATAATTGAATATCGGCGTCCTCCAGTCAATGACTTCTTCAGTGGGAAGAATGTCTTGTTCTAATATCGAGGGCTCCCTAAGGGTCGTTCTGATGATGGAATTCCTCCCTCCTTTGTTTGGCCTGGATGCCAACTTGGCGAGCTCATCGGCTCGGGCGTTCTCGCTCCGCGGGATGTGATTAAAAGTGGTTTTATCCCTGACCCTTCTTGTGAGACCCCGAGCTTTAAAATGTAGTTTTGGGTGTTCAAGAATTGAATTAGTGATTTTTTTTCGAATTTTGATAGAATCTTTAAGCTAGTCTTAGACCAGAATGAGGAGTTTTGGGGTTATAATTTTAAAAATAAGTGAACTCGAAAATTTAGAATTTTAATTGTCATTTTTGAAATCCCAATATTTTATTTGGCTTGTGGTAAAAAAATTTGGGAGTACACAGAGTTAAAAATTTTATCCGAATTTTATTTCGGTGCTGCGATAGAACACTTTCGAGTAAGAAATGGAACATGTTAGAGTTGGAGTTTTCAAAAACAAATTATATATTTGGAACCTACTCTTCGAAACGAATCTAACAATATAAATTTTGTCAAGAAATTCTATTTCTAAAATTTTGGGTTTTTGGGACCGTTTTAGAAAGATTTAACAGATTTTGGGCATTTCTGTAATTTCTTATTCTTCTGGCGCTGAATTTAAATAGCAGATGAACCCCCCCAGTTTTTGGAAATTCCAAAGTGATCCCCATCAGCAGTGTAAAAACCCACGCAGACTTCGTATTTTTTTGGGGTCCTTCACGAAGCTCCTTCTCCCTCTCACCCTTCGCACCTCACGGCCAACCACCACTGGCCGTCTTCCGCCCCGATGCAGGCCGTCTTCTGCCGTCCAGAGGTCGCCGGCGGCGTGGTCTGTCCACCTCCCGCTGGCGCTTTCCCTCTCTATCCTCCTAGGTATTATTTTGTTCACCATTTCGTCTCTCTTTTGCCATTTTCAAAATTTTCGATTTGTTGTGGCTACTTGTTGATTTCTGCTGCATTGTTAGAGATTCTTAGTATTCTAATTACTCTAAAACAGTTGGTTACAAGTCTGATTTCATATTCATGAACCTTGGACCCGATAGAAATTTAGGGCTCACTTGAAGTTGGAGTTTTAGCCAAATTCTTCATATTTCTTGTATTCAATGGTTTGAATGAGACTAATTGGTGATTTTAATGAATGTTTATCATTGGATTGAAGCTTGGTTGCACTTCCATAAATTTAAAGACCCAATAGAGGTTTTGAGTGAAACTTTAAGTTGGGGTTTTTGATGGAATCTTTGAGTTTTCTTAAAATTGTTGGTTTGGGTGAGCTTAGTGGAAGATAATGTTGATTTCTATATCATCAATTTGAATTTAGAGAGTGTATTTTGAAATTTGATATTTTGAGGTAGAACTTTAAAGTTACAAATTGGTCCCTATGGACGTGTTTGATATTTTTTTTGAACTAAATGGGTTCTAATGCATTGGGGTGAATTTTGGAAGTGGATTTTGAAACTTGGTGTTCATGCCCATAACTTTAAATTTGCATTTTGGTCCAAATAGGTGATTTGGATAATTTTGATGAACTAAATGGAATCCCTTGGAATTGTGGAGAGTTTTGAAACAATAATCTTGAATTTAAAAGGTTGGAATCAATATATGCAAGTTAAACTTGAAAGAGTGGAAGTGTCAAGTTTGTGAAATTGACTCAAGTCAATAGTTGTGAAACTTGTTTGTGAATATATTTTAAACTTATAATTATCATATACTAATAAAGCTCCGAGATTGATACCCAAGCCTCTTGTTGTCCTCTTGGATAAGTGTTAGGTGGGTGTGGCTAAGGGTTAGAATGAGTGTTAAGAATTAGGTGTCTTGTGAGAAGCTATCATAAGCTTTTGTGAAGAGTTAGACCTCCGGGTCAATTAAAAGTTAAGTATTGAATTGTGTAATTGAGTCATTGTTTATGAATGTGTTCATAGATTCGCGTACATCGGTCGTTGGTTGGGAAGCTAAGAGGTGTAGTCATCTATCCTTTGGATCGAGGTGAGTGGCTTTCTTATTTTGGCCCGTGGAGGGTTGGTGATGTTGCTAAAGAAATTAATTCTATTGTTAGCACTGGTTCAGATTGTGGTTGATAATACTTATGTAAAATTGTATATTTCTATTATGTTTTACTTGATCCTAAGCCTCCAAAAAATGCAACGTTCTTACATCCAATGTATATTTTGGATATGAATATGCTCTCTTGCATAGTATTGGTTGTGATAATGACTGAGACTCGTTACTCATGCAGACATGATTGATGTTACTGACTATTTGAGAAATGGCTATGTCTATGTGTGCTCCCCTGAGGGCTGAGGTGAATATGAGATGATACTCCTCATGCATGAGTGGAGGAAAACTGAAAATACTGTTATAAGTGCTCACCTGAGGGTCGAGGTGATGATTTGTGTACTCCCCGATGCATTGAAGTTGAAATACTAATATTGTGCTACATTGTGAATCAAGTGTGATGATTGGTTGGCATATGTGTTTGATTGCGATATTACTTATACTAAATGCTTCTTTACTCTTGATTGGTGTTAGAGATAGTATTTAATTTTTATTATAGTGTTGTATGTTCTGAGTTGACCATATTCAATTGTGCGTGTGCTCGTGATTGTGTTTGTGATTGAGATTGTGACTGTGTTGGTGTTTGTGTTTGTTTTTGTGTTTGTGTTTGGTTTGAATTTGAGTTTGTGTTTGTGTTTGTGCATATGTGATTGCTCTCTCATAGTGTTAGTTGCGATATTGATTAAAAACCTACCTTTACTTACTTTGGTGTGTCCTGTACCGTTAATTGTTTGTGAAATGACTGAGATAATGTTGTGTGCGGTCCCGATGGGTGAAAAGCTGTGTGCGGTCCCCACGGGTTGAGATAATACTATGTGCGGTTCCGTTGGGTGAAGAGCTGTGTGCGGTCCCCACAGGTTGAGAACTTGAGGTGATGCTGTGTGCGGTTCCCTCATGAGTGGAGGCAGACTTGAAATCTCATAATTGTGTGTTACCTGTGGTTGGTGGTGAATTGATTGTTGAAGCTTGTCTGCATTGAGCATCCACTTTCTTATAAGTTAATAGTTTTCATTAATCGGTTTACGTTGAGACTTTACGTTATTATAAGTTGATGATGATTGATACGAATTGGTGGTATTGACATTTCATTTGCTATGGAACTGATGACTTTGTGAGGTTGAATACTGGTATTATTGACAGTGGGTGAATTTGAGATCTTTGATAGTCTAAATGATATTGGTCGAATGACTTCTGCGATGTTGGCTATCCTACGTGTAGATGCCATAGAGGTAAACAAACGTGATTTCATTTTAAATCGGTATCTTTCTTTAAACTATTATTCTTTACCAAACTACTTTTGCTCAAAATAGTTTTTAGAAAGTTTGGTTCCTAGTATCTCTAAACGATCGCATCTGATAAGGAGCTTCAAAAGAAGATTTTATTACTTGATTACCTTTCCAAATTTCGTTTTAACAAAGTTTTAAATCTTTTATTACTTTGTTACTAAACTTTATGTTTCCCAATGAAACTTCGAATAATGTTTTCTTAAAAATCTTTTACTTTCAAAAGACTTTCTTAAACCCATGGTTATTCACATATTGTAACTTCCCTAAAGGTTCGACAAATCATTTCGTCTTGAATTGTTCCATACCTCGTGATATGATTAAGGTTCTAATCGCTGAAAATGTTGGATCATTTAATTGAGTGAATGTTAATATAAATTGGACATTGTTGATGAGTTATGGCTTTGTTGGTGACCCCATGTTTGAAATGGGTAGCCACTCACTGAGTTTCGACTCACCCCTCGTGTAATATTTTTTTTAGATACAGGTTCAAGTCAAGCAACTACTTCAATCCTCAGAGGAAGTCAATCAAGAACCTATGCCATCATTTGTGTGGGTTGTTGTTTCATTTAAGTGAAGTTGTATTAAACTTTAGTCCGTCAGCTCCACCAATACTTGGAGAGAATTCGGGGCTATGTATCATTAATACTGTGTGCGTCTTGATTGCGTCAAAGATTAATTAAATGTGTATTTTGTTGGTTGCTTGAAATAGAATTTATATTAACTTAGTGATACTCTGGATGGGCAAGTATGCATGTGAACATTGAGTTTATTATGTCTGATTACATCAGGATTTATCAGGATTATGTTTGGTGAGTTGTTATGGATTGTCAATGATTAGGCTTACGGCATGGGGAAGGCCCATGTCCGTGCCGGTCACGTGTCTCCAAAGAGGGGGTCGTGACATTTCTATGATCTTCTTCGCTTTTTTATCGTATTGGACCATGGTCGAGTCCTTGGTTTCGTACTCTCCATTCATCTGCTGTACCACCAATTGGGAGTCTGCGAAGATTTCCAATCTTTTGGCGCCTATGTTGGCTGCCAATTTTAAGGCAGCGATCAACGCCTCGTACTCCGCCTGGTTGTTGGTGATTGGACATTCAATTCGATCGATTGTTCGATGATGGAGCCATCCGGGGCTTGCATTACCACTCCTGCTCCGCGTTGTGAGTTTGATGCGGCGCCATCAATGTGCACGCTCCAAGTCCAATTTTGGGCGTTGTCTGGGCCGGTCATCTCTGCTATGAAGTCTGCTAAAGCTTGCCCCTTAATGGCCCTCCTTGGTTCGTAGGCGATCCCATATTCTGAGATTTCTACGGACCATATCGACATTCTTCCTGCGATGTCTGGTTGTTCAATCATCTGCTTGAGGGGTCTGTCAGTTTTGACAATTATCTGGAACTGTTCGTAGTAGTGTCTCAACTTCCTAGTTGAGTGGAGTAACGAGAATGTTAGCTTTTCCAGGCGGTGATACCTCTTCTCTGCTCCTGTGAGCATTTTGCTCGTGAAGTAGATGGGTTTTTGTTCTTCCCCATCTTCGAGTACTAACGCCGAACTGATTGCGTCATCCGTGGACGCCAAGTAAACGTAAATTGGTTTATCCTTGACTGGAATTACCAAAATTGGCGGTGATGCCAGGTACGTTTTTAGCCTTTGAAAGGCTTCCTCGCACTCCTTGGTCCATTCGAATTTTTTGTTTGCTTTTAGTGTTTGAAAGAAAGGTAAGCATTTGTCAGCAGACCTGAATGTAAAGAAGACTATCCGTGAGTAATGCTCGTTTTATTGATAGAAGTAATGCGTCGAAAAGATGGCTTACATGGGATTCTAAATAGGCGTTCTTGATAAACATAGTAAACTAAAAAATAATTAGTTAAAGACATGACTGAAATAAAAGACGATAATGAGACTGTCACTAGAGAGTAGCTTTAAAGCTTTATTGTTGAGGTGGCGCTAGGCGCCTTCTACCTCGACAGAAACCTATGGAGCGCCGCTAGCCTGCCGTTGAGGCGTTGGACCTCCTTAATTGATCTTGGGGAGTTCATCTCGAGGATTGCTCTGCACTGGTCTGGGTTTGCTTGAATTCCTCGGTTGGTGAGCATGAACCCGAGGAATTTTCCTCCGTTTACGCCGAAGGCGCACTTTGAGGGGTTCAGCTTCATCTGGTACTTGCGTAGTTGATTGAAGATCTCCTTCAGATCCTCGGTGTGTTTGCCCCCTTCTTTGGTTTTCACGACCATGTCATCGACGTAGACTTCAAGATTTCTTCCAATGTAATCTTTAAAGAAGAGATCCATCATCCTCTGGTAGGTGGCGCCCGCATTCTTTAGTCCGAAAGGCATCACCGTGTAGCAGTACGTGCCCATCTCCGTTATGAACGCCGTTTTCTCGGCGTCCTGAGGGTTCATCTTTATCTGATTATATCCGCTGAAGGCGTCTAGGAAGCTCATCGTCTGATGACCACAAGTCCCATCCACAAGTTTGTCGATGTTGGGCAGTGGGTAGTGATCTTTTGGACACGCCTTGTTGAGGTCAGTGAAGTCGACACACATCCTCCACTTGCCGTTGGATTTCTTGACCAGTACCAAGTTTGAGAGCCATTCGGGGTACTTCGCTTCCCTGATAAATCCTGCGGTCAGTAGTTTGCCAACTTCTTCACGGATAGCCGCCTGGCGCTCATGGCCAAAGAGGCGTTTTCGTTGGATTACTCCTCTTCTGCCATCAATGTTCAGGCTGTGGCAGATGAGCTCTGGGTCAATTCCTGGCATGTTTGCAGGACACCAGGCGAAGACGTCCGAGGATTCTCTTAAGAGTTGGATAAGTTCGGACTTTTCTTCTTCACGAAGGAGCATGTTGATCTGAACCGTTTTCTCGGCGTCTTTGCCTAGCTGTACAACCTCCAAATCTCCTGTTGGCTTGGGCCTTTGATTCGAGATTTCATCCCTGAAGTCTTCTATTTCATCATTCGAACCCTCAAGCTTCCCTTTATTTGGGGCGTTATCAGCCGATGTGTTCGCCCGTGTTTTCCTCTTTCTTTCTTCTTCATTGGTTTTCGCCAGACTCATTGCGTAACATTGTCTGGTTGTCCTCTGGTCCGCTCTCACTTGACCCACTCCTTGTGCTGTTGGAAATTTCATGCGAAGGTGGGCAGTGGATACCACCGCTCTCATCTTGTTCAGGGAGGGGCGCCCGAGAAGGACATTATATGCCGAGGGCGCCTGGACCACCAAGAATTCTACCATGACACTTGTCACTCTTGGCTTTTCTCCTACGGTGAGTCGTAAGTCAACACTTCCAAGGGCTGGTATCTGATCTCCTGTGAATCCTATAAGGCGTCCGTAGTGTTCCTTGAGGTCTGACCTTGGAACGCCCAGCTGATCGAAGCAGGACTTGTAAATAATATCAGCGGACGAGCCTTGATCCACCATGATCCTTTCTACCGTAAAGGTACCAATTCGTGTTGTGATCACCATGGGGTCATCGTAATCCTGGTTCACCTCCCACAATTCATCATCGGTGAAGGTTATGGGTTCAACCCATCTGTCCTCTCTGGATGTTTCTTTATAGTCGATTCTAAGTATGGATCGATTCACCTTTCTTTTCTTATGTGGAGTTTTGGCGCCACCTTTTTCTATACCACCTGAGATGGTATAGATGATCCCAGATGGTCTGTCGTCTCTTGGCGGTGTGCGCCGTTCTCATTTCTTTTCTTCGCCATCAGCGCCTCCTCCTCTCGGCTTCTTCTGCTCGCGAGTGTTTTTCTCCTCTCTGGACCTCTTACTTCCATCTTTCTTAATGAACCTAGATGGGAGGCGTCCCAATCTGATCAGGTTCTCAATTTCGTCCTTCAAGACGATGCATTCATCCGTTGTTTGCCCCTCTGTTCTGTGATACCTACAATACTTGCTGGTATCAACGTTTCGCCCTGCTCTCCTAGGGCGGTCTGGGAGTCTTGGTAGCAGATCTGTGTTGCAGATTTCTCGGAAGATCTCTGATTGGGACACAGCGAGAACAGTGTAGACAGCATGCCTTCCTTTGGGTGGGGACCGTGGGCGCCGGGAGTAGTCCCTACCCTTTGTTGCTTGGGCGCCACCAGCCTTTTCCGCATTCTTGTTGTATGGCTTTCTGGTGTCTGGTTCAATTCTCGCGAAGCGATCGCGTTGGGTTTTGTCTAGGTCTTCTTTTGTTATGAACTCCTCAACCATTGAGAGGAGCTCCCCGACAGATCTGGGCGCCTTGTGCGTAAGCTCCTTATGCGCGTGGCCTGGCCTGATTCCCGCAAGGAATGAGTACACTGCAATTTTGTCGTCTACTTCTTTAATACTTAGCAAAGTCTTGTTGAACTTTGCCAAGTAGTCCCGCAGCGATTCTCCCTTGTTCTGTCTGATGTCGGTCAAGACCGCCACCGGCTGCTTATACACTTTGCTGGTGGCGAATCGTTTCTTAAACATATCCTCCAGGTCTTTAAAACAAAGTACCGAGCCCGCCGGAAGTTTGGAGAACCAATCCAGAGCTGGTTCTTCCAAAGTTATAGGAAATAACTTGCACCTCTGAGGATCTCCTAGGTTGGAGATATTCATGGCGGCCTTGAAGCTGAGTAAATGATCCTCTGGGTCTTTTTCCCCTGTATAAGGCATCAGCTTCATGGGCATTTTGTAATTCCGGTCCAGTTCAACAGCTTGCACATGAGGGGCAAAGATTCCCTCAGCCAATGGGGCCGTTCTTGCCGGTAACGCCGAATTGGTTGGAGGCGCCGATTTTGGCGCTGGTGCCTGGACACTCATAGGCTGGTACATTCCAGTGGATCCTCCATAGACGCCATATCCGGGGTAATATTGAGGATAATACCCCTGTGGGTAATAGTAGCCCTGAGGTGGATAAGAGTAGGCGCCCATCCAAGCTTGCTGCTGGGTGAGCTGAGTGGTTTGACTAGGAGCCTGCTGTTGAGCTACCACCTGGGCAGGTGGTGGGTTGCTCATGGGAGCCTGTTGTTCTTGGTTTCCTGGGTTTCCTTCTGGAGGTATGGGCTCCGGCTTAGCTTCTTCAGCAACTTGCTTTCCCTTGCCCATAACCAGATCACGGATGTCTTTTCGCAGTGCTTCCATCTCTATGCGCATGTCAGCCTTTAGTGCAGCAATCTTGTCTTCTGCTGTTATGGTGATTTGCCCTGCAGTCGCTGGATTGGGCAGCGTAGGAGCTTCCTGGGTGGCAGGAAATCCTGGGGGAGGAGCAAGCGTCGAATCCTGTGCGGATTGAGCTACTGAGCCTCCTGAAGCGTGCTGATCAGTTGGAGTGGATGTCATCTTGCCAATTTCTGTAGATGTCATCTTTCTCTCTGGTTCGATGAACACACAGGTTAGATAAAACAAAAATATAGGAAAAAATGTATGTGATCCAACCTGATCGTTCGTGTACCGAAAGAGAAAATTTAAACTAAGATCAACACTTTAACAACAAATTGAATATGGACTTCGAATGAAAAGTCCCCAGAGACGGCGCCAGTGATGAACCTGGTTTTGGCCGGAGGGCATTACCTGGTTCGATGAAGCAACTCTGGGTCAAAAGTCGCCTGCAAGTTAATGAATGCACAGGGGTGGCCCTGCGATTCATCTCCGATGCTTAAGTCAGTAAAGAACTTGAGAACAATAATATGTGTAAATAGCAATAGTGCGTACCTTTTTCCAGTGTTTTGGACTTCCCTTTTATACTGGTTGAGGACAATCTGATAGGATCCGGATTTGGCTCCATATCTGATTGTGATCCTAACTAATTTTGGCTGACCTGGCATAGATGTTAAGGGAAACCTTAACTGATCGTAATCTTAACTGATTTGGCAGTTAAGATTGTGCCAAAGACGTATATGATGAGAGAGACGTGTGCCCCCTAACTTCTATTTGACTCTTGATTGACATGGAGACGTTCCCTTGTACGTCTTCTTCGTTGACGCCCAGATGTTGGCGTTCTCGCCTGGCGTATGATAATTCGGCGTCCATGATGGGTGATCCCCTTATCGGGCTTTTTGGACGCTAACGATCCAAGTTCTTTGACCTTTAAGATTGTTGGGCGGACTGTGGCGTTCTTGGCTGGTGTAGGACCATTCGGCGTCCTTGATGAAGTAATTCCCCTAAGTGGGCCCTGACCGCCACTAGTCCGAGTCCTTAGAGCCTCCAATTTATTAGGCCTATTATCAAACTATATTTAGGGTTTGGTTGGATACTAGGAGGGGGAGGGAGGAGAAGAGATTGGAGGGGGAGGAGAGGGGAGATTAATCTCCCTCTACTCTCTCCTTTATTTGGGGACGTAGCTTCTCCTCCAAAATATTTCAATTTGGAGTATTTGTAATTTGTGAATGAAAGAGGAAAGAAGAGAGATTAAAAGTTAATCCTCATTCTCTTTCCCTTCAATCTTCAAATCAAGTTTTCAAATAAGGGGAAGAGGTCCCAAACCTCTTCCTTTCTCCTTCCCCTTCCCCTCCCTTCTCCTCTTTATACTCCAATCCAAACATACCTAGTTGTTGAGTAAATCTCCGTGTGCCTAGCAAGATTAGTTTCCTAGTGTGGGTAATCCCAACTTTTTATTGTGCTAAAATTTATTTCTTTAAACCTCCTTTTTAAGTTATGGAATTAGAGAGTGCTTTTGAGTGTAAAAGCTATATAGGTTAACGTTTGTGTTAAAGGTTATGAATTAAGAAGGATTCTTTAGTTGGTATATGTAAGACGTGCAAGGAGATCCCAAAGTGAGTCTTGAGTATGAATCTCTTGTGATTGAGAAATTGTATACTTAGAGATTACTCATATTTAATTAATAAATTTTGTTGTTCTGTGTACTTGAGGAGATGACATAAAATCAAGAATATTATTTGCTTGGTCAAAATCTCTAAATCTTGGCTGTTCTTTAATTTATGCAATATTTTACTTTCTCCTTAATTTTTAAAACATATTTTTACAATCAAACTTCTTTCAACCTAATTTTTTGAGTAAAAAATCATATATAAAAGAAATTAGTTAAAGTGCAATTTTGGTTTCATAACTTTCACTCGAATCTCAATTTGGTCCCATAACTTTTTTTTTGTTACACTTTTGGTCACATATCTTTTGCTCAAATTGCAGATTTGGTCCCATATCACTTTTTCTCTCATGTTTTTGGTGAAGTTACATAATTGATCTCATATCTTTACAAAAAGTTCTACCGTTAGTCCCACTTGACCTAAACATATGTGACTAATTCTGCACCCGACCCACAGATATATGAGACTAATTCTACAACTTAACCAAAATATACAAGACCAATTTTGAAACCTGACTCAAAAGATATGAGACCAAAATGTGCAACACATGACCAAATATACAACCTGAGCAAAAAGTATGAGACCAAATTAAGATCTGAATAAAAGTTATGAGATCAAAACTACTTTGGCCAAAGAAATTCAATTCCCCATTATTTAGCAGTTTGGCTAGTGGAATATTTGTCCCTCGCTATAATTTGTTAAGCTTAGTACGTAGCGTTTCATATTCAAACAAATAATTAATTAAAGCGAGGTCATAAAGAATGATGTATGCTAACAAGTAACAATCATAAGTAAAACATATTAAAGACCAATTTCTACTTTAATTATTATTAAGTAACGTATCAACCTTGCGAAATAACATGCACAAACAAACAAATAATTAAAGAGCATTGTCGACACAACTTTTCTTAAACAAAACAGAGATGCATAAAAATCATTTCTCTCTTGAGAGTCGAATTCTCTCTCAAACTCCTCTACATGAGGGACCACATCTCTCTTTCATGAGAGATTTCACCTTATTTTATATTAGGGTTATCTGCGGCGCCTCCCAGCTTTAGCCTTCTGCGGCGGTGCTATTTTCTGTGTGTCTCCTACGGCGGTAGTTTTCAAGTTTAGGTGGTTTTCGGCGGTTGTCCTTTTCCAGATCTGTGTGCTCTCTGCTCGTGTCCGTGTGTTTTCTTCAGATGGTTGTAGCTTTAGTTGGATCCCTAGATCCATTAACTTGGCAGCTTATTGTTTTGCAACCCCCCCTCCCACCTTCGTTATTTGATGTTTTGTGTGTTGCTGTTGATATTAGGGAAGGATTGGATTATTTGACTTTGATTTTGTTTGTACTGTGCTTAACTTTGCCTTACTTTTGAATAAATTATGTTCCGAGAAAAATAAAAAAAATAAATAAAGATGCATGGAAGTGATTAAGACATGGATGACCTCATGACACAAACTTAATAATATGATAAAATACAAATAAAGAAACTAATTAGTTAAAAATAAATCTTTTAAATGTTTAAAACTTCTTACATTGTTTTAATTTACTGTTTTGAGCGGTCAATTAACTAATTAGTTAACAAACTTTTTCTTGAAACTAATTAATTAAGTCGTCTCTTTATTAACATGTACTTTCTTATATTACAATATATACTAAGATTTAATGCCGCTATGGAAATAAATTGTTATAATTTTATGGAAATATATTCTTCACAAAAAAATTACCGATTTTTAAATACACACCCCGGACATCTAATAAAACTATTTGTGAAAAAAATAGGCAAGAGCACTCATCCCGGAACTTTATATGGATTTTCAATTTTGTTCCCAATATTTATTTAGTTAGTATTAATTTTTTTCTCAAAGTTTCACATTTTAATTTATTTCATCTTTTACCTAATTTTTTTTATTCAATAATTTAACCACAGGAGTGTTTTTTTATTTCATCTTTTTTTTCACTAATTTTATGTTACATGTCATCATAGCCACATAGAATCTCAAATTAATATTTGGTTACAATTAGAGTGAAGAATAAAATCAATTAAAATATGAAATTTTAAGAACAAAATTATAGTAAACGAACATTGAAGATAAAATTAAAAATTAATGTCAAATTGAAAACGAAAATGATGTTTTTGTCTCATAACTTTTATGTTCCATAACTTTTGCTCATGTCTCTATTTGGTCTCATAACTTTTATTGTTGCACTTTTGGTCCCTTATTTTTTGCTCATGCAAAAAACTTTTGGTCATTTGTTGCACTTTTGGTTCTATATCTTTGAGTCAGATTGTAGAATTGGTTTAAAATATTTTGGTCAAGTTGTCGAATTAGTCTCATATCTTTGGGTCAAATGAGAATGATGGTGAAACTTTTTGTAAAAATATGAGACCAATTCCGAAATTGACCAAAATATATGGACTAAAAGTGATGATATGGGACCAAATCTGCAAGCTAAACAAAAAATATAGGACTAAAAATGCAACAAAAAAAATTATGAGACCAAATTAAGACATGAACAAAAGTTAAAAGACTAAAAATACACTTTGACAAAAAAAATAATAATTATAGATGAGATATTTGTAGTATATATATTTAGTCAAGTCAAGATAGATTGGAATTTTTTCAATAAATCAAACAAAATTTCATATGTCCAAAAATTCCACCAATTCAAACACAAACGGACCATGTTGCCCCTCCAAAGTCAAAAGTCTAGTATGTATATAAAATACCACATAACTAAAACACCAAACACAAGAACACAACACACAACATAACATTATTCCAAATATTCAACCAAAGAAAACATTTATAGCCATCCATGGCGGAAACGGAGCAAGTCCAACCACTTTCTCCGGCCGGTACAGGCGACAAAGACCTCGCCGGAAGCAACAAAGAAGACGAAATCATCATCGACGATAACACGGCCGGAAACCGCCACCGCCACCGCCGTAGAAAATTCATCATCGGATTCATAACGGTGTTCATATTATTACATGTAGTCGCTATAATCGTACTCATATTTACTATCTTTAAAGTGAAGGACCCCGTTATCACATTGAACAGCTTCACATCACAAAATTCCAACATCACTAATAATAGTACTATGTCCATTGTTGGTGACGTGTCCGTAAAAAACCCTAGTTATTTTTCGTTCAAGTACAGCAACACCACCACAACTTTGTACCACAACGGGACCGTCGTGGGCGAGGCATGGGGCCCCCCGGGCCGGGCGGCGGCGAGACGGACGGTGAGGATGAATGTCAGCATCGATATCATGTTGGATAGGCTGACCTTAGACCCAAATTTCAGTGCAGAATTGGTTTCTGGGAAATTGAGAATGAGCAGCTACTCTAGGGTTCCAGGGAGAGTGAAGTTTTTGATATTTAAGAAACATTTGGTGGTGAAAATGAATTGTACTATGAATTATAATGTAAGTGGTGAGGCCATTCAGGATTTGAAATGTAAGAAGAAGGTTAAGTTTTAGGAGTAGATTATTTTATTTGATTTTTATATTTTTGTCTTTTAATTTTATGTTTCTATGATTGTTGATGGTTAACTTTGTCTTCACATTAAGTTGGTTAATATATATAGGCCTACATAAGAATTTAAAGGCAAAAGTACAATTTTTTTTTCAGAAATTTTACACTAATCGTCAATCTCGTCTTCAATAATTTTTGCCATAAATTTTGTTCTTACTATTTTATATTTTGGTCAATTTTATCATTTAACTATTTTTTTTGAATACACGATAGAGTCCATCTCGTTTTTTCAATCCGAGTTAAGATTTGAGTTTTTTTTTCTATCAATTTTACATTATATATCATTAATCACGTAAATTTTGTCGTTAATATTTAAGTAAAGTAAAAGCAAAGAAAAAAACTGACTAAAATGTGAAACAAACGAAATTGATTGAAAAAATATTAGGGTCGAAATTGATATTTGATATAATGTTTGGAGACTAAAATAGTACTTTTACCTAAATTTAAGTATATAAAGACGATGTAAAAGTTAAAGGGCTACATATATAACGAAATGTAAAATAGACAAAGTAAACAACTAAAGTAATATATTAGTATATACATATTTTGGTGAAGATATGTTAGTATATATATACATATATATGAGATTGATTTTGTATTGCTCTTTTTGTGAGCCAGTCAACGGCTGTCCTTCTCAACTAAAAGGCTAAAGTCAGAGTAATATAGAATATAAACAATTTGGGCTGCCACTTACAAGTTTTGAGCAAAAAAACCTAAAAGAATATAAAGAGAAAAAGTCAAAGAAAAATGTAAGGGAAAATTTACAGAGGATGATGACGGTTTAATGGATCAAATCATCAATAATAATATGTTGACATCCTTAATTCTTTGACTAAGCATGTTGGAGATTATAGAGCAAAACGCAGCAGAAAAGCAGAAAAGGTAAAATTAAATTTTTTTATAATCTCCTCCAAAGGATTCACTACTTGTGTTTATACTAGAGAGAAAGGACGTTTACCTAAATCAAACGGTTGCTTTGAAAAGTCGCAGTTCCAAGAAGTCCACAGACTCGTGTCCTTCCTCTGCTGGTGATCCACACGAACAGTTTGGCAGATACTCAGGTGCTAGCTGTTGGAGATTGTGTCCTAGAGCCAATCATTTGGTATGTGAGAACATACTGGTTGACTAATTTATGGATGATAAATTGAGTTGTTATCATATTATTAGCATGTTTACTATGATAACAATCCCTGATTAATTATGTGATAATTAGTCTAAACTGTCCCTGGTCGCTCATTCGAGTGGGAACTTGAAATGAACTACGACCAGCATGACCTCGGTGTATAGAGATACATGCACTAGATGCTTTACGAGAGTCATGGTGCAATAAGTAAAGGGTTACAAGTGGCTGGACCGACCCGGAGAGTCCTGCATGGGTTTTAGTCATAAGCTAGCCTCTCCTGTACACCTATCACGATAGCCTTAGACCTGAGGTCTTGACTATTCCGGCGTAGTAGTTGTCAGACTTTGGCCTAGTCTAACGTTGCCCGTAACAAGGTAGCAATAAAGGCTAGGTACGGGTTTGGTTGATTGTCGTGCTGAAGAATGTGGTTGACCAAGATGGAATTTTGTCCCTCATTAAGATGAGAGATATTTAACTGGGCCCCTCGATGAGTCTGTCCAAGGAATGTGTGGCCACACAAGGAAATGGGACTAACTCAGGGAATCGAGAAAGTTGTGGTTTGGATTATGGATGACAATCCCGTGCCTAATCGAGGACCAAAATATCGTTTGACAATAGGGATTATGACAAGGTGGTACTTAGGTTAAGTCGTTCACGTTAAAGCGATAACTCGCGTGTTTTGGGTAGTCGTGATGGCTTGCTAGAGTCCGCTCTCGACTTGTGAGTCATAAAGATGACTTGCTGTCAACTTCACGTGAGGCCTGCTGGGTCACACATGAGCAGGATCAAGATGCCGCATTGGGACACGAATTAGGGTTAATTCGTGAGTCACTTCGGTGACACAATTTAAGACATAGTTGAATGTCTTAGGACATGAAATCTTGTCTTAGATAAATATCTACGTTTGTGACATTTAAATTTGTGGGAAAAATTTAAATATGTTAATTGTTAAATAGTTTACAATTAAATTCTTGTTTAAAATATTAGGGAATAATAAATTAAATAGATTTCCTAAAAGTTAGGAGATTATTGATTTATTAAATTCACTAATATTTGGGATAACAAGATATTGGGGGTGGCGCCTCTTTTGGTCTTATTTAATTAATGAAAAATGTTTTGTCAATTAAATAAAGATAACAAGATTTGAATTTGAATTTAAAATATGATTTTGATTTCAAGATTTAAGTTTGAATTAAAGATATTAGGGTAATATTTTAATTCAATATTATTAGGGAATTTGAATTCAAGATTCAAATTTGAATTAAAGATATTAGGGTAATATTTTAATTCAATAATGAATTTGAATTATTATCTTTTTGAAAAGATTCAGGATTTGAATTAAAGATATTAAAGTAATATTTTAATTCAATAATCTTTAAAAGATAACAAGTAGGATATAACTACCTAAAGAGTTTGGGTTGTTATGGAATTCCCTTCTTGAGGATGGCGCCTATCTTAGTGTCTTGGGGTGCAAGATTTGATCTTGCATTTTGAGTTTAAGATATGAGCCAAATCGATTTTAATTAAAATTATTAAGGTAATATTTTAATTATAAATTTAAATCCTCATGACTCATTCCAACCAATAGGATTTGAGGAATCAAGATTTGGTTTCAAGATTTGATCTTGTAGGCCAAGATTTCGATTTGCCCTTAGGTTTTTGAATTATAATATTAGTGTAATATTATAAATCAAAGATATTGGGAATCCTTATCCAAGATTTGAGGGATTCACTAAATGGTTTAGTGAAACCCAAACTCTAGGAATGAGAAGCTATATAAGCACACATATAGGGAGCAAGTCGCCAAAGGCATAATTTTGTGAGACAAAATCGCCAAGTTCATTCTCTAGAGAGAGAAGAAAGTCGCCTACCTAGTTTTAGAGAGAGAAAGTCAAGTTCTTCTCTTAGAGAGAGAATTTCGACCCAAACCCTAAAACACTTGGTTTTGTGTGTTTGTTTTTGCGCCACTCTTGGGAATTCGAGAAAGGGTTCTTGAATTTCCCACTTTTGTTTTGAAGATTCAAGAAGTGTTCTCAAGTTTTACCGGTTGTTCTTGAGTGTTCAAGAACTGTTCTTGAACATTCAAGACTCGTAGATAAAGTTCCCGTTTTCACTTGGGAAGAAGTGAAGGAGGCTAGCACCTGGGCATCTGCCAAACTGCTCGTGTGGATCACCGGCAGAGGAAGGACACTTGGAGTGGATTTCTCAATTCGCAAGTTCATCTGCACCGATTGAAATTTGGTAAATCTCTTTCTTTAACTAATATAAATGTAGATTGTGGATCCTGGAAGGAATCATAGGGAAGCCAAAAATTTTAATTTACCGTGTTTTTCCGCTGCGCCGACCCTATGATTTCCCAACACTAGCCTCCAATCTCTTCTCCAAGAGATTATGGGAACCGATCTACAAATCTTGATACTTCAAGAACACTTCTTGAAGTATTCAAGAACCAAAGTGGCGCACCAATACTCAAGAGATAAGCACCCTCCCAAGAACCAATTTCTTGGCGCCTCTCTCTCTTTCTCACACACACAAATCGCCTCTTAGCCCTAGGATTAGGGTTAGGTCGAATTTTTTTTCTCCTCTTTTCTTTGAGTTATGCGACTTGTGTGTATTTATAGAGTCTCACTCTTGAAATTAGGGAATTACCAAATCTAATTAGGGAATGACCAAATTTTGATTATAAAATTACATTAATATTATAATTCAAGATTAAAAGGCAATCTTATTTTAAATTTCAAGATCATGTCTTGAAATCCAAATCTTGAAAGCACACTTCCCATTGGTTGGAATGAGTTAAGAGGATTTGAATTCTTAATTAAAATATTACATTAATATCTTAACTTAAAATTCAAAATGCATTCTTGAAATTCAAAATGCAAGATCAAATCTTGCATTTGAATCTTGAAGAACTCGCCCCCCCTTAGTGGTTTTATAGGAATTTAATAAATAAGATAACAATCCTAACTCTTAGGAAGTTATAACCAACTTATTATTATCCTTAACAAATTGAATTAAAATATTACCCTAATATCTTAATTCAAATTCAAATCTTGAATTCAAATTAATAAAATCATATTTCATTAATCAAATTCAAGAGTGAGGCCCCACCCTCCTCTTGTTATCCAATATTAGAGAATTTAATAAATCAATAATTCCCTAACTCTTAGGAGACTTAGTCAATTTATTATTCCCAAATATTTTAAACAAGAATTCAATTCTAAATAGACTAATCAAATTAACTATTTAACAATTAATATATTTAAACTTGTCTAACAAATTTAAATATTTCAAACATAGATTTTTTTAAGACAAGACTTCATGTCCTAAGACATTCAACTATGTCTTAAATTGTGTCACTAAAGTGACTCACGAATTAACCCTAATTCGTGTCCCATTACAGTATCTTGATCCTGCTCATGTGTGACCCAGCAGGCCTCATGTGAAATTGGCAGCAAGCCATCTCTATGACTCAGAAGTCGAGAGCGGACTCTAGCAAGCCATCACGACTACCCAAAACACGTGAGTTATCGATTTAACATAAACGACTTAACCTTAGTACCACCTTGTCAGAATCCCTATTGTCACACGATATCTTGGTCATGGATAGGGCATGGGAAAATCATCCTTGTAATCCAAACCATAACTTTCTCGATTCCTTGAGTTAGTCTCATTACCCTGTGTGGCCACACATTTCTTGGACAAACTCATTGAGGGGCCCAGTCAAATATCTCTCAACTTAATGAGGGACAAAATTCCTTATTGGTCAACCACATTCCTCAGCACGACAAACAACTAAATCCGTACCTAGCCTGTATGGCTACCCTGTTACGGGCAACGTTGGACTAGGCCAAAGTTCAACATCTACAACGCCGGAATAATGAAGACCTCAGGTCTAAGGGCATCGTGACAAGTGTACAGGAGAGACTTGCTTATGATTAAACCCATGCAGGACTCTCCGGGTCGGTCCAGCAACTTGTAACCCTTTACATAATTGCACCATGACTCTCGAGAAGCATCACATGTGTGTATCTCTATACACCGAAGTCATGCTGGTTTTAGTTCATTCATGTTCCCACATGAATAATCGACCAGGGACAGTTTATAATAATTATCACATAATTAATCAAGGATTGTTATCACAGTAAACATGCTAATAATATGATAACGACATAATTTATCATTCATAAATCAGTCAAACAATATGTCCATACATATAAAATGATTGGCCCTAGGCACAATCTCCATCAAAGCGCACTAGTGCATATAACTTGACCATTGAGGGTAGGGACAATAAAAAATTTAATTGGGAGTATTATATTTTAGGATTGTTCTACGGAAAGATAAATAGTTTAAGTTATCTAATTCTCAATCGTTAGATTTAATTTTTTTAGTTTTGAAATTTGTGTACTATTTTTTAATTTATAAATCACAAATTTCGAAAATAAAAACATATCTAACGGTTAAAAGATAGATAAGTTATCTTGTTTTTTAGAGTGTTACCCTTAATACTTTAAAACTTTGTATTGGGAAAATATTAAATTATAAAGATAAAATTATTATAAAAATATGAATAAAGAGAAGAAGATAAGGTAGGAGAAGAGAGAAATGATCAAGACAAAGTGATAGATGTATGTTATCGATCAACAATTTTGGAGTACATCAACTATTACGCATACCCTCTATTTATAGGGTTACATAGGACAACCTACATTTATGAGCATTAAGCATGTACATCAATTCTATTCAATAGCATTATTTGTCATCAATTAAGGGTTATGGAATTATCGTTGATTTGGAGGTTTTTGGCAATCCTAAGGACATCCATAAAAGTCATCTATCAAATTATTTACAACACTCCCCCTTGGATGTCCGAAGGTGTGCCTCGTTAAAACCTTACTGGGAAAAACCCTGTGGGACAAAAACCTAGTGAAGGAAAAAGAGTATACAATTACAATTATATTCCCATTATAAGTTGTCTCATTAAAAACCTTTACCAGGAAAACTCAGTGAGAAAAACCATGGCAAAGGGAAAAAGAGTACAACATGTATCTCCCCCTCATTGTATCATCATTGAATGTCTCTTATTCGGCTTATTCCAATTTTGTGAACCAACTTCTCAAATGTTGTGGCTGGTAATGCCTTAGTGAATTAATCTGCTAAATTATCACTTGAACATATTTGTTGAACATCAATCTCACCACCTTTATGAAGCTCGTGAGTAAAGAAAAACTTCGGTGAAATATGTTTAGTCATGTCTCCTTTGATATATCCACCTTTTAATTAGGCTATGCAAGCAGCATTGTCTTCATACAAAGTTGTTGGAACCCTTTCATCGAGTGATAAACCACAAGATTTATGAATATGTTGAGTCATGGATCTCAACCACACACATTCTCAACTGGCTTCATGAATTGCAAGCAACTCTACATGATTTGATGATGTAGCTGTTATAGTTTGCTTTGTTGAGGGCCAAGATATAGCAGTATCACCAAATAAAAACAAGTAGCTAGTCTGAGATCGACCTTTATGTGGATGAGATAAATATCTAGCATCTGCATATCCAAATAATGGAGACTTTGATTTATTTTAATAAAATAATCCCATGTCAAGTGTCCCTCGAAGATATCTGAATATATGTTTAACTCCATTCCAATGCCTTTTAGTTGGAGTAGAACTAAATCTTGCTAATAAATTTATAGCAAATGATATATCAGGTCAAGTATTATTAGCAAGATACATTAGTGCTCGTATAGCACAGATATGGTACTTCTGGAACAAGAAGTTCTTCATCATTCTCACGAGGACGAAAGGATCTTTTGTCACTTCTAGTGATCTAACCACCATAGATGTACTTAATGGATACGCTTTGTCCATATAAAATGGCTCTAGGATCTTTTTTACATAAGTTGATTGATGAGCAAATATTCCTCCTTCTAAATGTTCAGTTTGCAGCCCAAGACAATATTTTGTCTTTCCAAGATCTTTCATCTCAAACTCTTCTTTTAATAAATCTGCTGCTTCTGAAAGACACTTAGGACTTTCAATTATGTTCAAATCATCAATATATACTGCAATGATGACAAATTCAGATCCTGATCTTTTACTGACACCCAGATTAATCAAATACCTGAAAGTGATTGCATCCACCACATGAGAGTAAGTCTCCTCATAATCAATTCCAGTGTTTGTGAAAAACCTAGCTTGTGCCACAAGTCGAGCTTTGTATCGCACAATTTCATTTTTTTTCATTTCTTTTTAGTACAAAGACCCATTTGTACTCGATTGGTTTCACACCATCAGGCGTTCAGACTACATGTCCAAAAACTTCACGCTTCGCTAGTGAGTTCAACTCAATTTGGATCGCATCTTTCCATTTTGGCCAATCTTTTTTGTGTTGACATTCTTCGACGGATTGTGGTTCATGATCTGTTGGAGATTGTGCCCTAGGGCCAATCATCTTATAGATATGTTGTGAACATATCAATTAATTTATGGAGATAAATTAATGGTTATCATATTATTAGCATGTTTACTATGATAACAGTCCGTGATTAATTATGAGATAATTAATCTAAATCTGTCCCTGGTCGCTCATTCAAGTGGGAACTTGAAATGAACTAAGACCAGCATGACCTCAGTGCATAGGGATGCATGCACTGGATGCTGGAACGAGAGTCATGGTGCAATTATGTAAGGGGTTACGAGTTGCTGGACTGACCCGGAGAGTCCTGCATGGGTTTAGTCATCAGCTTGCCTCTC
>QANZ01013408.1:14641-39869 GCA_003254925.1 Chamaecrista fasciculata
ATAATTAATAAAATATAATTATAAAATTTGTATAACAATAATATATATAATATATATGTGTAAATCCATAATATCATTATCATATACAAACAAAATATATAAAAATCACAACATAAATAATATAATTAGATTAGTAAAAGTGAAAAAGAAAGAGTTTTTCTCCTTTTTTAATATAGTTACAATATTTTCTATTAGATTTTAATTTTTTTTGTATTAGACCCATAAAATCAACCAAAAAAGCTAAAGAAATGTTTTTTTTTTAAAGAAAATCTATGACCCAACTGGTTTTCTAAAAATCACTTCGGTTCACAAAATAATCTGATCCGGAGCGAGTCTGGCCGGTTCAACGTTCTGATCTAAACTGAGTTGCTTTCACTCTCGGATCTCGGTTAGATTGATTTAACCATCTGATCCAATCCAATTTTGTATCAAGGACGTTGGCTTCTTGGACTATGCAATCTTCTTGGACTACCGTCTACTCTATTTTATTTGGGAAAATAGCTTCTCTTCCAAAATATCTCAATTTGAGGTATCTAGAATTTATGAAGGAGGGAGGAGAATAAGAAATTAAAAGTTAATCCCTCATTTTCTTCCCCTCCAATTATCAACTTTCTAGACAATGAGAGAAGAGGTCCAGGTGCTCTCCTCTTCCTTCCCCTTCTCCTTCTTAATCCCCAATCTAAACATACTTATTACAATCTATCGAAATAAAATGTAAACATACGAAAATTGTACTAAATGACGGATCAACAAATTAAGACACAAACACCATAATGAAATGGAGAAAAATGAAATGAACACAAGAGATTGCATAGTCCAAGAAGCCAATGTCCTTGATACAAAACAATGATAATCCATTTGTGAATTTAGGGATGAATGTGAATGCATTAATAAAATTTTTCAATATTTATAAAAACTTTAATATTTTTCAATAAAAAGTGTCAAAGTATTATATTTTTTATATATAAAAATATATTTATTATTACTAATGGGTATATGGGTGGGTACGGATAGGGTACCACCATACCCGGACCCGGACCATTAAGGATGGGTCTAGGTCCAGACCCATACCCATAGGGTAAATTGAAGGTCCCCATTGGGTATGAGTATTTTAATGATCCCTATTTATGATGGAGAAAGTGCATCACTAGTCATTTCTCATTTGTGCAAATGTTAAAATCTTCATTTATATATATAGTAAAAATGATACACAAAAGTATTCATTATTTAAAGATGAGAAAGTAACTTTCAAATTCTACCTACGTGTTTAGATGGCGGACAAGTTGATCGACCCATTAATTGATTGTGGAAAAACAATTGCAACTGCATTGGGGAAGAAAGCAATAAAGGAAGCTGGTTATTTATGTTGTTACCAGAGTTATGTCGACGACTTTGATGATCAAAGGGAGAAACTCAAATATGCAGTAGGCAGTGTGCACGAAGATATAAAAGATGCTAGAGATAGAAACGAGACTCGGATTGACCCTATAGTTGAAGGGTGGCTAGATGAAGCTGATGGTCTCATTCAACAAGACACTAAATCAAAGAAGAAATGGTTCTTTGGTTTGTGCCTTAATTGCTTTTGGCAAAATTGACGAAGCAAGGAGTTGCAAGGGAAGACACAAGTGATTAAAGATCTAATCACAAAGGGCACTAACTTCTCAAGAGTTGCACGTGCAGCTGAATCTTTAGGCATAGAACTCTATTCTTCACCAAATTTTATGCGTTTTGAGAGTAGAAAATTGAAATTTGAACAGCTCAAGGAGGCACTTAAAGATGTGAACAATCGCATGATTGGATTGCAGGGGATGGGAGGGACAGGGAAAACAACTATGGCAATACAAGTCGGGAAAGAGCTTCAACAATTGAATGCGTTTGATAAAGTCATCTTCACAGTTGTGTCCAATGCTGATCAACCTGCAGATGTAATCAAGATTCGTGGTGACATTGCACGGCAAATGAAGTTCGAATTAAAAGGAGAAGAATCAGAACATGCATATCAGTTGCTAACTAGAATATCTACATGTGGAGAGAAGATACTTATAGTTCTTGACGATGTTTGGCAAAAGCTGCTCAACCTTCATGACATTGGGATCCCACTTGGTCAGCATGGAAAGGGTCGTTGCAGTGTTTTGATTACCACACGTGATCTGAGAGTTCTTAGAGATATGGGATGCCAAAAGGCGATTCAACTGGAGACAATATCCGAAAAAGATGCACTCAATCTTTTCCTTTCTCATTCTGGTAAAACTGGTGATGATGATTCTTCCAACATAGATTTTAAGGATGTGGCCTTACGTATTGTTAACGAGTGTGGGAGATTACCTGTTGCCATTGTACCACTTGCAAGAGCCTTAAATTCTGGGTCTCTGGAATATTGGAATGATACTTTAACAAGGTTGCAGAATTTTAACCCAATGTCCCATGATGTTCCTGAGGATTTGATTGATGCTTATAAATCTTTGAGGTTAAGCTATGATAATCTAAAGGAAAATCCAAGTTCTCAAAAGCTCTTCCTTTTGTGCTCTTTGTTCCCAGAAGATTTTGAAATCCCTGTAGAACTATTAACCAGAATTGCTATTAGCATGGGGCTTTGTGTAGAAGCTGACAAATACTATATAGCAAGAAGCCAGGTGTCTAATGTTCAACGTAAACTCTTTGATTCTTGTTTATTGTTGAAAGTTGCAGCTGAACCTGATCGGTGGAAGTTTTCTGAGTTTGTGTCCAAGGCTACAAAAGAACGTGTAAAGATGCATGACTTGATTCGTGAAGTGGCCTTATCAATAGCAAAAGAAGAGATTCAGGTGATCATGGATTCTAAGTTAACTTTAAAAGAGAATATACAATGTTCATACTGGAACATTAATGGCTTCCCTAATCGTTTTCATGGTGGAAAACTTGAGTTCTTGTTACTAATGACAAAGACAAATGGCCCCATACAAGTACCTGATGGATTATTTAAAGGTGTGAAGAAGCTTAGAGTTTTGATTTTAATTTGCACCAATTATTTTCGAATTCCAGCTCCTTCATTGATGAAATCGACTTTGCCCCTTGAAAATATTCAGACTCTGTCGTTATCAAATTGGGAGTTGGGAGACATATCTGTTATTGGAATCTTACAAAGCCTTGAGACTCTTGAGCTGATTAACTGTTTAATCACTGAACTGCCAAGCGAAGTTGCAAAACTAAAGGAATTGAGATTGCTGGGGTTGAGATATTGCAGAATTGAGAGCAAAAATCCATTCAAAGTGATTGAAAGGTGCCCAATACTAGAAGAGCTATATTATGTCAAAAATGAAGATATACTACGTTCTATGGATGAACTTGATTACATAGAACCTCCTGCTACATTGGAAAGGTATCATATAGTAACCAAGATAGATATATCTACGGTGGTGGATGATTCAATTTCAAGATGGTTCCAACCAGGATTTTTAAGTAAAATATTCTGTGAAGCAACGTTTAAATCCTTGGCAACAAGAGCAGAGATTCTTGAGTTAATATCTGATGATGAAGACACTAAATTAAAAGTGAAAGAATTATTTCGTGGTCCTTTGCCTTTTGACATGCTCAAGAAATCAGTGGTTCTAAACATAGAATCTTGTGGTTATCTAGAAGGGACATTGTTCAAGGGCAAGCTAGAGTTGGGCAATCTGAGGTCCATACGACTAAAATCATGTCGCCTGGTGACATTTCTCTTCGACACATCCACAACTCAGAGTCTAAAGAAGCTTGAAGAAGTGGAAATAGTTGATTGTGAAGAACTGAAATGCATAATAGCGGATGAGAGATCAGATGAGGCGGATGTACTGGATGATCCAAATCAAAAGAGTCATGGTTCACTTTTTAATTTGAAAACTCTTAAAGTTGAGAGGTGTCCCAAATTAGAATTTATATTTCCAATTTATTTTGCTGAAAACACTCAAAAACTAGAAAAGGTGATAATTAGATGTTGTGAAGAGTTGGAGTACATATTCGGGCAGTACTCAAATGCGGAGGAGGGTTCATATCAAATACAAAACCAAGTCATACTCCCTTCACTTAAGGAATTGGATATTTCGTATGCAGCAAAGTTGAGTGGCATGTTTCCTGCAGAATGTTGTATTATGAGGAGTAGAGAATTAGGAGAAGATGGTTTGAAGGAAAAAGATGGCAGTAAGAGTGGCACTAATAACGCATTCTCTTGGGCTGCTATTCCTATTTGTTGCTTTTTCCCAAAATCAAGTGAGACTCTACCACACCACACTACCTCACAGTCACAGACACAGGTACCACTCCCTCTTTATATCTCAATCTTTAAGATGAGTAACTGATATTGCATCTTAACTACAAGCAGTAAAAAGAATAGTAAGCGGTGATGTTGAAATATGGTATTTTAGCTCCAATATTTTGTTATCTATTTAAATTGAAATAATATACTTTTCATGTTATTTATTTTTGATTTTGCAATTAGGATTTAAGATTTCTATTATATATATATCTTCAGATTTTTTTTAAAAGAAATAATTGTAAGACCTAGAAAATTAAGGAATTTATTATTTACTATCTTTTATAAATCTATTATTGAGTAGGTCATGAATTTATAAAACAATGCATGTGATTCCCAACTTTTAAACTCTCCTTTCTTTCCTTGTCAAATTTCAATTTCCCAAATCTGTATTTGAAAAAACCAATAGATAAATCCAAGACACAAGAATCTGTTATTAGTGTTGCCACATAGATAAAATCAAATGAAGAGACAAATAATATAATATTTTGCAATTACTAATTAACAAAGAACTTGTTTGTGGTTGTGTGGAGTACAGATGTTAATAGAGGCTAAAAAGGGCTTCAATAATGTAGCTGGGTGTCTTATGAGAAGCCCATTAAATCCATCCTTTGTTACGAAGATGAGAATTTATGAGTGCTCCAACAACTTGATATCGTTGTTCACACTTTTTGTTGCCTCTTCAATGTCATTGTTGGAAGAGTTGTTTGTGTGGGAATGCAATGGACTGAAGCACATAGTAAGTAGTGCAGAGGAGGTAGATGGTCACATGAATCACAACTCCTCCATTTTTCCCAACTTAAGGAAACTTTATGTCAGGCGATGTGAGGTTTTGGAAGATGTGTTTCCAGCTTCTCATTGTACAAAGCTCCATCATTTGGAAGAAGTCACAGTCACGGGAGTTCCCGAGTTGAGATATGTGTTTGGGGAATGCAGTTGCCAGAATCATAATGTTGAGATTCTTCTTCCTGCTCTTAAAGAGATAAACATTTATGCTTCACCTGATATGGTCAATATTTGCATCGAAAACTGTTTCTTGAAGGCATCATCTCTTAAATCTATTAATGTGGGAAAGGTTCCACAACATGTGATAAGACCTTTGATTGATTTCAGGGTTGGTAAGCGTGAAACACAAGATCTCACCACCAGAAAGGTATAATTAAGTATAACCCTCTTTCCAACTTTTTTCGTTGAATGCTACTATTGTATACGGTAGGCACTTGACAATTCATACTTGTTTGCTTTAAAACAACGGTTTTTAATAGAACATAATTAATTATACCTAATTTTTTAATTTTAATTTACTATAATATTATTGGGTACATTACATTAACCCACTTGTTGAATTTGAACAGAATATTTATTTATTTACTTTCTTTTTTATTATAGGTAATGGAGATGCAGCCAGGAAATTTGACTGAACTTACTTTATTTTTCGACGAAACAGATAGGATTTATGATCTTGAGGGACTTCAAAGTACTGAAGGACCTGTGAAATCAAGGTTGAATAAGTTAAATTTGGGAAATCTACCTCGGTTAACAAACATATGTGTGGGAACTAGGAATATTCTAAGCTTCCACAATCTTGGGGAACTAGAAATCTCAGGATGCAAAAAACTGCAATTTATCTTTTCTGCATCAATCTTGCGAAGCCTACCACAGTTAGAGATTCTAGAAGCATCAGAGTGCCCAGAGTTATTACAGGTCTTTGAAGAAGACACAGATGAAAACTCTCTTGTTTCACAACACAATTGTTTCCCTCAGTTGTTGGGAATTGTTGTCTACAATTGCGACAAATTGAAATGCCTATTCTCTATCACTGAATGTGGTATTCTTCCAAATCTGAAGATTTTGATAATAATTGAAGCCCCAGAGCTAATGCAAGTATTTGGATGCAAACAAGGTGACTCAAAAGAGCTTAATCATGTGTTTCCACAACTATCATATTTAAGACTTCACAATTTGCAAAGCCTTGAGAGTGTCTGCCAAGGCATTGATTTCCAAATGGTCCCACAACGTGATGTGAGTGGATGTCCCAAAATCTCTCTCACTTCAAATACAGAGGACCCTACCTCTAACAATGAAGGTAACCATTCATAAAATTATTAATAATCACAATTTTTAACACTTGTCCATATAATTTTTCTCATAATGATATAACTAATTGTATATTGGTTCATTTCCTGATATTGCAGAATCTCAAGCAGCTAAGTCACAGAGCATGTCGTCTCCACCGTACATTGTAAATAAAAACCAAACTCTTATTTCTCATAACACAACATGCTTATTCATTTATTTATATCATTTGTTATACTTTTCTTCTTTTCACAGAGTGAAGAAAAAACAACTCAAATAGTTGAAGACACATCAAAGAGGGCACCAAATATGACCGAGGTACATTAATTGTAAATTGATTAATATAATTATCAGTAATTAAAATTTCTGAACAGGCTTTTTTTTCTAATATAAATATATAATAATTTCAATTGCTTTCTCATCATCTAATTCAAATATGTCAAAAGCAATCCTTGCCTAAAAATAATTAAGTTATTGCTTTGTGCTTTGCAACAGATTCAAGAAATAGAAAGGGTAATTGATGAAGATGACCCTAAATTAAATGATTCTGTAACACCAGATCAAACCATTATATCAGAATCAAGCAAGCCATCTCAAGCACCATGTGTTATTTCTTATTCACAAAATGAATATCTACAAGTAAGATTATCATTGTTTTCTGATACATAACAAGTAATGCTTATATTGCTAAAGTTATAATGTGGCCTTTTGTATATTCTAATGATGTGGAGTCGCTAAAGTGCCCAATCAATATATCATTCTCTGTTACAATGTGGCCTTTTGTATATTCTTATGCAGTGCTTTTCATATTCATGTTTATGCAGGATAAGTTGGTTGGCGAAGGAGCTAAAAAGGAGACAAACATAGTGGGTCAAGAAGAGCCGATAGATGTAACACCTGATATGCAATATAATGACTCGCAAAATGTTGACAATCTTCTAAATTTGTATTCTAATGATTCGGTGTCACTAAAAAAATTCGACTAATACATATCCTTCTCTGTTGCATTTTGTAGAATATTGAAGTTAGTGTCAGAGACGATCCTCCATTAGAGAAAGATTGCAAGCCAACTTCATCAACTTATTCCGAACTGGGGATCAAATATCCAAGCCTGGTAGGATTAATTTTAATGTTGCATCCAGTTTATCTTTGAGTATATTTCGTTGCTTATTCATTACTTACCTGGCTTAGGTGTTCCATATAAAGAAGTCAATGGATGATAGAGAAGAATTCGCTTATTCTTTGAAGTCAATGCATTAATTTTGAGAAATATATGATCTCTTCACAAATTGAACTATTCTTTCTAAGCTGGAATAATTTTATGGTAGAACAATTAAAATTAAGCAGCCTTTTGCATATCCATGCATATGTTCATGTAGGACGCTATGGTTCATGAAGGATCCAAGAACGAATCAACCATAATGGGTCAACAAGCACCAGCAAAAACAACACATGATAGGCATTCCAATGATTCACGAAATGTAACAGTTTATTGAAATTGAATTCTAATGATCCAATGTTACTAAAGTCTAACTGCCATCATACTCTGTGGTGCAGAATATTGAAGTGCATGATGGAAAAGGTTCTTCATTAGAGAAAGACAACGAGGCAACTTCATTGACTTCTACCAAGGTAGTACTGATTTTGCATTCATTTTATCTTTGAATATATCTATTGTCCCTTATTCATTACTTAGCTTGGAGCTCACACTGTCTAATTAATTATATATATCTTTTATTGACATTTCAGATGGTAAAAGAAGTAACAAAATCAGCTGTTCAAGAAGAATCTGCAAATCAAGAACAGAATAATGGTCCACCGAAATTGGTAAGGGCATATTTAATTTTAACTATGAAATTAACAAAAAGTTCCTGTTTCAGTTAACATATGGTAAGCTAATTGATGAACTTTACTTATATGGCAATTGGCAACTTATGCGTGTAAGTGAAATCATCGAGCATCATCCAATTTCTAATATAATGACAGCAATGGCTACTGGGTCATTTAATTTATTGGATATGTCAAAAGGAATTCCTTACCACAAACCTTCACTTCTATTCAATGCTTTACAAAGTTTAGTAAGTTAAGATAAACACTTTTGAAGAGATGGTACTAAAATTGAAAAGTTGGTTATTACTTTGTGCTATGAAACATGTCTAGGACACGGTGCACGCAAAATTTCGAATACATTTTAATTTACAAATTTTATTATGCTAAAAGATTAAGGACTTAGTTCAATTTCTTACACTTGCCAACGTTATAGGTAGAAAAAAATACTATATTTCTAACCAGATTCTATTAGATAAAGACAAATAATGTTTCTTCTTATTCACTTCAGGGTGTAATCATGGCCAATTTTATTTACTGATAATGAATCAATTGAGAAAACCAAATGCTTCTCTTTCAAATAATACATCGTAAATTGATTCATTATCAGTAAATAAAATTTTTGATCAGGTTATTTTTTTCTAATATAAATATATAATCAGTTCATTTGCTTACTTATCATCTAATTCAGATATGTAAAAAGCAATCCTTGCCAAAAATCTTCACTAGCATATATGTTTTACAAAGTTTAACTATAAAAGAACAATAGTTTTCAAGAGATAACACTGAAGAGAAAGCAAATTAATCAAGGTATTACTTTATGATATGCAACAGATTCATGAAATAGAGGAGGCCAGTGACGAAGATGGTCCGAAATTGCATGATTCTATAACACCAGATCAAACCATCCTACCAGAATCAAGCACGCCATCACAAACACCATCTGTTATTCCTTATTCACAAAATGAATCCCAACAAGTAAGATTATCATTCCTTTCTGGTACATTTCAAATTATTGCTTAGATCGCTATTGCTATCATGTGGCCTTTCGTACTATATTCATGGTCACGCAAGATATGCACAAGCACCAACAGAAAAAAGACCTCCTATGGATTCTAACGATTCACAAAATTTTAATAATCTACTGAAATTATATTATAATGATTTAGTGTCACTAAAGTGCCTAACTAACATATCACTCTCTGTTGTGCAGAATATTGAAGTAAGTAGTAAAGAAGGTCCTTCATCAAAGAAAGATAACAAATCAACTTCACCAACACATTCAGGCCTATCAACTTCTACCAATGTAGGATTTATGATGTTGCTTTCATTTTAGCTTTGGATATATTTCTTGTTTGCTTATTAATTACTTGGCTTAGGAACTCCATGAAAATATTTTGCTAGATCACTTAAAACTTATGCAGTGCTTTTCATATATATTCATGTTCATGCAGGATAAGTTAGTTGATGAAGGAACTAAGAAGAAAACAAACATAGTGGGTCAAAAAGCACTAGAAGAAGCAACACCTGATATGCATTCTATTGACTCACAAAATGTTAACAATCTACTAAATCTGTATTCTAATGATTTAGTGCCACTGAAAAACTCAAATTATATATATTATTCTCTGTTACATTTTGCAGAATATTGAAGTTAGTGTTAGAGAAGGTCTTCCATTAGAGAAAGATTGCAAGTCGACTTCATCAACTTATTCCGAACTGGGGATCAACTATCCAGGCCCATTGATATCAACTTCTACTGAGGTAGGATTAATTTTAATGTTACATCCAGTTTAGCTTTGAATATAAAGAAGTAACAAAGTCAGTTGTTGAAGAAGAATAGGCAGATCAAGAACAGAATAATGGTCCACCGAATTTGGTAAGGGCATATTTTAACTATGAAATTAAAAAAAAGTTCCTGTTTCAATTAACATATGGTAAGCTAATTAATGAACTTTACTTATATGGAAATTGGCATCTTATGCATAAAGTTCGGTGTGGATAGAGTGCCAAACTAAATAGTAAGTGAAATCATCGAGCATCATCCAATTTCTAATATAACAGTAGCAATGGCTACAGGGTCATTTAATTTAGATATGTCAAAAGGAATTCCTTTTCACAAACCTTCACTTCAATTCTATGTTTTACAAAGTTTAGTAAGTGAAGACAAATACTTTTTGAAGATATGGCACTAAAGAAATTGAAAAGTTGGTTATTACTCTGTGCTATGAAACATGTTCAGGAGGACATGGTAGAGGCAAGTCCTTAAGATAGTCCCAAAATAAATGAATCTACACAAGAACTAGTTGATATTACCTCACAAAACGAATCCGCACAAGTAACATACATAATTTTTCTTTTCTGATACTGAAAAAAGTATGCTAGATTGCTTAAACTTATGCCACCATTTGGATATTCATGTTTATGTAGGATACATTGGTTGACAAAGATGCCAAGAATGAATCAACCACAAAGGGGCCACAAGAATCGGTAGATTCAACACCTGATATGAATTCTAATGACTCACAAAATGTTATCAATATATTACAATAGTGTGTTGTGAGGCTTTAGTGTTACTAGAAATCTAACTTACATATCATTTTTTGGTTGTGCAGAATATTGAAGTAAGAGTTGGAGAATCTCCTTCTTCAGAGAAAGATGATAAACAAACTTCATCAACTTATTCAAAAATAAATAACACCCATCCAGGCTCCTCATCTTCTACCGAGGTAGGATTCATATTAATGTTGCATTTGTTATAGCTTTGAATACATCTCTTATTGCTTGCTTATTCATTACTTCTTGGCTTAGGAGCACCATAAAAAGAAGTCGATGGATGATAGAGGAAGATTTGGAGAAGGGATAACCTCAAAGGAAGCTCCCGGAAGAGTCGATAAGCCATCGAATAATGTACAAAAGGTAAAGAAACCTACTAAATTATATTTCTAATTAATCAGATTTAGTTTGCAAGACTGATAATGTTTATTTTTCCTCACCTCAGGTTGAAATCATGGCCAATCAAATAAACATGGACCTAAAAAAGGAAGATGGCAGTAAAATCCCTCAAGAGAAAGATCATGACCTCATTAGATTGTTTCAACTAATGGAGAAAGGTGCAGAAACAGTTCATACACATTTAGTTTCTAAAATTGCTGCTGAAGAAGATGATACTAAGGTGGCTCAGGCCTTCGCTGATTTGGAAGCTTCATTCAAGATGAATATAAACGAGTTAGCTAACTCAGAGGAACACTGTCACCGCCTTCAAAATTCTCTCAACTTCTTGTCCGCCCATTGCTTTGAAGATGGAGCTTCCTCTCATGGCCTTAAACCCAAAATAGACTCTTTGCAACAAAAAATCCAAACTGTTCTGTCTTCCTTCAAGCAAGCCTCTAGTACCATTCACACATTCACCGAGCTTCAAGGAAAAGAGAAGTGTATGATGAATGAAGAACTCCCTCAACGAAAAGAGGAAGCCATGACTCTTATATCTGAAATTGATGACACTGAGAGGTCTCTGAGTGAGGCTAAACAAAAGGAAGCAAAACTGAAGGAGCATATCTCAAGGTTGCAGGCTGAACTGAACAGCAATGAGAAAGAAATCAAAGATTGTGAGATTAAATTATTATCTCTTAAAGAGAAAGAGAAGAAGATTTTTTGGGACACCATGGAGTTCATGAAGGAGCTTGAGGATATGAAGAAAGATAGGTCTGAGATTGAGGAAAATCAAATAAAAGCAAGGTATGAATTAGAGAAGTCAGATGCTGAATGGTCTTCCTGTGTAGCTGATTTGAGGAAAACCACCACAATGCTTGGAATTTATCTCAAGAGCAAGATTTAACTGTTTAAATTTGTGGCATTTTTATGAAATATGGTTGAATTACAATAAAATTGTGAGACATTTTCAGCTTATGTTGTACTAGCTTGGTCTGTATGGACAGCTTTAATATGTTTGTACATTATCCTACAATGTTTGAATGGCGCTTGAAGAATGTGAGATGTTGCATTACATAGTACCAAAAAAGTGATGCCTTTTATCCCTGTATCATATTATGTCAAAATTGCATTTGCATCCTAAAAGTAGATATTATTATCTTTCATGTCCAAATGGTTCTTTTATGAACCACACAGGAGCGGGAGCTCCGCGTGAACTCCGACAATTAAGTTAGTGAAAGATAATGAGAATAGTATTAATGAATCATGAATAGAGAATGTAAAGTATGTTAAGAGAGAACCTGTGAGCCTTTTATATAAGTGACTCATGTAGAGATATTAGATGGAACTTTTGAGGATAGGTGCAGGTAGTAACCTAGATCATGGGAGATCACAGGCTTAGTGGGTTGTTAGTGAGTAACTAGTAGGGTTTGACTAGGTTTACTCACATGTAGGTAGTTAGCAAGATAACCAAATCATTAATGCTAATTTGGCATATCATATCAATGAAGTTTTACTTGGAGAAGCATACATGCTGCTAGGTGGATTCTAGAAGAAGGGTTGGTCTGGAAGGTTAGAAGAGCCTGAAAGTATCTCCATGGCAGTTCAGCTTTTGAGCAAGTGGATATGAGGACTGATTGCCAATTACTGTTTAAGGCTTATATAGGTCCAAAATCCAAAGTGGGGATTTCTATTTTACATGATATAATGCAGGACATTATTGGGATGGAGGAGCAGTTTGATCATTTTACACTTTCAACATCATCTAGCTAAGAGCCATCCTCATGCTGGTCTTCTTGTGTTTACTTCTTCTTTTCTTTATGCTATTGAACTTATAAGGCTATTTGTGGAATGAATATGCACAATTTGTGGAATGATTTATAAGGCTATTTACCTTTCAAAAAAAATGCAAAATTTTTCTTATTTCAAATAAACCAAACAACAACAGTAATAACACTCATTTCTCATTAGGTGGGATCAACTATATGAATTGACTAGTGTTCTATTTTTGCATATTTCCATTAATAGTTTTTTGTAATCTTCCCTTTCTTTGAATTATTGAGCTCTCATCTATATGTTTTATTCCATGTACAAGAAACAGTTGTTTTTTCCTCATATTTCAATATTTTTTATGCTGACTAACATCATTTCAACCTCTAGTATAATATTTTTTTTTTTGTTCAAGGCAGACGTTTCTGCCTTGCGTGTTTTAAAGACAGAAACACTTTTTTTAGAGATTAAAAAATGACCGGTAGAAATTGTCCGTCAATTGTTAAAAAGGAAAAACCATATAGAGATTGAACATCGATTTTTTCATTAGATAAATTTTCATTAGTATTCCTAGTTGTTTTTGTCTTCTATGTATACACTATTGACTTGCTGTTTTTATCAATTTTTTTTAAAAAAATAGCTTCTACGAAAAAAGAAATTAATCCCATTGTGTTGAATAGTAATAATTACATGCAAATCATCTTATTAACTTAAATCATAGTAAAAACCATAGTGCAAAAAACGGACCGGTCATCAAACCGGTGGAAGGCTCGGGTCACTGGTTCAATGGTTCAACCGCTGGGTCACTGGTTTAACTGGTTGAGCCGGTTTACTTAAAAAATACATTTTCAAATATACATATTCATTAAATATAAAATAAATATTAAACACTTTAGTACTTTTGGAGCTATTTTACAATTTTAACCATAACAAGTTTTGTAAAAATTACATATTGACCTCAAAATTTTTTTAAAGTTTTCATTTTAGTCCATCGACAATATGTATCCAGGGACTAATTTGTAATTTTTTGAAAATTTTTTGGGGTCAATATGTAATTTTGCAAACTTTGGCGGGTCAAACCGGTTCAACCGCCGGTTGAACAGGTGACTCACCGGTTCAACTGCAATCCGGTATTTTATTTTCTCCGGACCGGTCCGGTCCGGTTTTTAATACTATGGTAAAAACGCCAACAACGATTAGTCTAAGAGTTAACTCAATCACAATGTAAGCATGTCTCGATAAACTCCTCGGACCAATTCACCTAAACTTTTTTCCACCAAAAAAAGAAAATCTTAGTAAAAACGATTTATGTAAACATGAAAATATTGTGGTACATATTGTTTGAGAATAACTTTAGCAAATATTGTTTGAGAAGGAAAAGAAAAAAAGCAAGTTACCAAAAATAAATTAGATGCACTACACTATGCATTATCCCCTCATTTTACATTTTGAAGCATCCGCAATATATCATAAGGATCTTTGTTTCTTACAAAACTACTTGCAATCAATGCATCCATCTACTCATTTTCATTGTCAAGATCTTTCTCTTCTTATAGGCACGATTTTTGGCAGAAACTCTCATCTTCCGCTTTGCATTTCGCATTGGATTGATGACAGCCATGAGCTTTTCTTCTTGTTTCTTCTTATCTCTCCTTGACTTGAGCAAATTCTCAATATTGTTGTAAACATGGGCAAAGTTATGGGTTCCCAAGATACTCTGAAGTTTTACCCGGGTTTCTTCAGCCAACTGCTTTAGCTTATCTGGTGATGGTGAAGGACAACTACTCTCAGTAAAAACATAAAAATAGTGTATAGAAAGAAAAAACTAGCATGTCTGAACTCCAAATAAATAGGTTCTATCAATAAAAAGTAGAACACAGCTTATAGAGAGATCTCTAGCGTTTATTTTGGTCAGAACACCTTGTAAAGCATATAATGTGAGACCCTTATGAAGCATTGACACTTCATTTCGAAGGCGTGCTACCGTGTCTGATACCCATACGACACATATTCATAAGTCTCAGAATATAAAATCAATTTTTATGACTTTAATATGGCAAACAGTAGAAAATAATGACACATAGCATATATTATGAACAGATATTGTAATTCTTAAAGTTTTCATTAAAATTTATGAATTTTTAATTATTTATATATATAAATATATGTCGTGTCGTATAATCTTAAGAATTTGGCGTGTCAGTGTGTCCGTTTAGGGCCTAAAGCCAATAGGCTTTATATATAAAACCACAAACTTAAGCCTACCTCTCCTCCCCAAATAAAAGCCGCTAGGGATTTTAAATATAGACAGCAACTCCTTCTAGGACAGTCACTAAACAAGAAGTTTTCATAAAAGCCCTTCTCCCCCCAGGAGGCAGAGAAGAATTATGCGAAAAAACCGATTTAAGAAATAATTTAACATAAGCTAAAAGAAAATTTACCAGATATAACTTTTCCAGCAAATCCTTCACGGACTTTATACAGAGGAATCAACACTTCGGATGCATAGTTCAAGCTGTCATCATCCTCACTTATCTGTGACATAATACTTTCATAACTGCTGAAGACTATTCCCATCTGCATTGGACAATCAAAGTATTACAATTAATAAGAACATTTATCAAGACAAAGGAGTGTGTGTGCATAGCTTGCAAAAACACCTGATAAGCCTCCATTTGAAGGGCAATCTGTCCCATTTTCCTTAGCAGTAATGAGACAAGTACATGTCTGATATTAATTGCATTCTGCTGGTTGTTTAATTCATGTACAGAAGTGGGGTACAAAAACATATTTCTTCCCATTCTTGAATCAAGCAAATCAAAAGCTTTAAGAAACCGATCTTTCTCGTGTTGCTCGAGGGTAGACCAGAATGCAGAAGGATCTACACATGAAATTTGTCCCATCACAGAATGGACTTTGCAAATGGCAAATTCAATACACAGGTTCATCAAGTTGCTGTCAGCATCATCCATGTGCTGTGTTTTCAGTAGGCAACAGAGAGAAGCAGCTATATGAAATATTCTACTTGAGTTCATGAGAAAATAACTTCCTAAGGGCTTCTGATGACTTTCTTTGCTACTCTCCTTTATATGTGAAAAATATTGGTCAATAAGGTTGACTGATCTGCTGCGTATCCATGAATGCGGGTGCAAAAGCAACTCACATATTGCTTCCCATATGACCTGACACTTATGCAACAAACTTACATGTGAGGAATTACAAAATTTAGAGACTATTTGGCACAGATGCAGAAACCAAAAACCAGGCTTTTCTTTTTTGAAGGTGCTATTTTTAGGTTTTTTTGACTGGCCAAAACATGAATCTCTTTAAAATAATAGCACAAGTTATTTTGCTCAAGGGAGATTTCAGAATTTGGAGCTTTTACTTAACCAAATTCAGAGGCAGATATTTATTTTCCTTTTAACAATCACTAAACTAACAAAATGAAGAGTATTATCTAACCTTATCTTTCTTCAACAGGAAGGATTTCATATTACAAAAATAAATAAATAAAAATGGGCCAAACACTAACGATATTAATAAAAATATTTATCAAATGAATTAATCAAACACCATCAGTTACTTCATTGCAATGGGTTTTAAAAAGTGATATACTTCACAAGGAAGAAGTTTCAAAATAAGCAAAAATCAAAAGCACTACCGAGCAGACACTTAGGGTACACTCGGTTGGATTGGATTGAGGAAAATAAAAGGGAAGAGAAGGTAAGACAAACCTTAATTTAGAAATTTTTCTTTCTTAGAATATCTTGAGATTGAAGTGAGTGGATGATAATGAAAAAAATGTTTATTATCTGCATCCTTATACATATTTTAAAATTAAAATGTAGATTAAAGATCTACCTCTCGATCCGTAGTAAAGCATAAATCCTTGAACTGATAAACCATCTTTTCAAACATAACTAAAGAATAGTATGTTTCCTTCCAATGGGGAACATCAGAATCAGCTGAAAAATCCACCTGCCTGTCTGTGATTACGTCTATGGATGATCGCAAAATGTTATGAGTCACTGGTAAGATATACTTAACATATCTATAAAATCCTTCCTTCAATACCTCAATCAGCAGCCCTAAAACCTGTATCCACAAAATTAGGCGTCATTATACATGATTAACCTACAAAAATCACACATGAAATTACGAGTTTGACAGTCTGACAATAACTCAAAAAGTACATCTTCGTCTGAGAAAAGGCCAAAGTAGTGGAATAATATTGAATTTATTATGATGAACAAAATAACTCAGAATATTACCTGAGCTGCAGCACCCCAAAGTTGCTGCTTCTCACCCAAATACCAAGATAGAGCATACTCAAGAATGGAATGAAGTGAATTTGGGCTAATGGAACCAATGAGCTTCTTTATGGCAACCCTACTCATAGAACGAACAGAATTATCATGGTCATTGGCAAGGCAGGCCACTAAATGGACAAATAAGGTCTGAGATTGCTCGTCCAAAACACTTCTTGGGAATTTGATTATAATAGCATAAATCATCTCAAGAACAGATTCTCGTCCAGTTAAATACTCATACCTGCAAGAATTAGATTTAAAATAATCATAAACATAAAAATAGGGGGGGATACTGCTGTAAAAGCTAAGTAACATTCAGACTGCTCTTGACCACTTGCCTTAAATTTGCAAGCAGGAAATCCAGATGTTGTTGCAGACGCTTTTCTGAAAGCCGATAATCAAGCAAAAATTGCAACAAAATCTTACTACACTTCTTGCGAATTGATTCCAATTGACTTGTGACCATCAATTCTGCAACCTTAGTAACAAGATCATAAATTTCAGGTAAAACCACCTCGCGATTGACAATACCCTTAAGAAGTGAAAGGGCCACAGGAGATGGATTCCTTTCTAGGTCGACAAAAAGTGGATGCTGGATTAAAAGGTGTATCTGGTCCGATGTAAGTGTGATTTTGGTGCTCCGTAATAGCACAGTCAGCAATGTCAAACATGATTGCATGAAAGGACTGGTAGAGTTCACTGAACTATGCGCAATTTTGAACAAGGCAGCTTTTACTCTCTCAGCTTCAAATTCAAGGGATGGTAAGGGCATCCGCACCAGTAGAGTAAGGCATCCAATAGAAGCAGACAAGATATCCTCATACTTGGAGCACAAGAAATCACTTAGCATCCTGACAAAACCATCTAGTAAGGATAGAATGTGTACATCTTTCATCTCCAGTTTCATGCCTTTTATATGTTTATGCAATATTCGAAGACCGAACACCCTAATAAGGTGTGAGGATAACAAGCCACCTTCAACTGCACGGCCTGTAGAAATTCTTTTAGCATTCATATGGGAATGATTATCCGCCCTGTTTATCAAATTATTCTCATGCTGACCAGTTTCATCTTTAATGTCATCTTCAAGAAGGCCATAAATAAAGAAAAACAAATCAGTCTCATCTACTGATGGGTTGCTTTCAATTCCAGAAGCTATATGATGCAACATAGTTTCCAACTTCGCTTTTACTTTTGGTGTCATGTTCTTCCGCAAATGAGATGTCACTGGCGCAAGGAGTTTCGATGCATAGCTTTTGAATGTAATGTTTTGGGCTACTAATTTCAAGGTTTCAAATGACTTCTTCCTTTTTGTTTCTTTCATCTTGGAAGCTATCTTTTCCACCTCCTTCTCTTCAGCAACATCTCCAAGAATGTCATCCTCAATTACAGAAAGAACATCCTCCAAACAGTAATCCAATTTTCCATTTACTGAATTCACAAGACACTTGGACAAAATAAAGTTGAGAGTATAACCTAATACATGAAGTTCATAACCTCTCTTCAAGGTGGCTCGCAAAACCTTGACAATGAATTGCAAGTGTTCCAATCCAAGCTCCTTCAAACAAGTTGCCAATGCAGACCTAGCTTCATCACGAATGCTCTCTAGATGACTCTTTAAGAAGTTTGAAATTCGATGAACAAGATTTGGGAGATGCAAATCCATTACGTCCCTTGGAAGCAACTTAAGTATTTTCAGTGCTGCAAGACTGATATTAACATTGACCCTTTCTGAATCTGAATTCAGCAGCTTTTGTATCTTTGGGAAAATAATTTTTGAAAGGCAAGTCTGTATCTCTGTGTCCATAGCAGAAGTACCAAAGTTACCTAAGGTAGCAGAAGGCAAATTGACAGTGGTCCCTGTATCAGAACCATTGCCAAATGATACTTCTTTAGAGCAAGAGATATCTGAAAAATGGAATTTATCCAAAATAGCGCATATAAGCTTTATGAACACTTTCTGCTTTTCTGGACTACTTGACATCCCCCGAAAGCATCTGGTCAATAATGCATAGTATGACTTCCATTCCATCTGACCTGCCACAGAAGCAACAGTCTCTATACATGCATTTTTCATGTGCTCTGCCTTTCCTTCTTCATCAAACAACATGTTGAAGAAGAGCGGCACAAACACTTCCTTCAACAAGCGCTGGAAGTAAACAATGGCATATTACATTCAAGGATCAGGAAAAAATTATTCATATCATAAAATAAAGTCATTACCTCACACATCTTGTTGGTACTAATAATATTTCTAAACAGCGACAATGCCCGGACTCTCATATGCATCTGCAGACCAAAATGCAACAATTTAAGAAATGTGACATCCTATATAAAGACCTAAAAACGTATAGAAAGTAATAAGAAAGTAACAAGTAAAAGTTTGAATAGTTTGAAAAAGTAACGAAACACACATTACAGAAAAGAATAACCATGCAAGGAAAAACAACAGACTCAAATCATGAAGAATTTGGAGGAGCACCAATTATGAAGAGTGCACCTTAATTTAATCCAGAGAGATACCTTTGTGTCAATTATGCTATTAAAAAAATCTGATTCAGGATCTTCACTGCACAGTGCCATAAGTGATTTAAGGTTTGGCATTTCTGGAAGCTTCAAGACCATTTGACGTAACAATTTTATCCATCCCTGCATCAATATCAAACAGTAAACAAGCACGGAGGATTGAGTGATCTTTTCTCTGTGATTTATGTCTAAACCAGTAAAACAACATAAAAACTTAGGTATAAGTGGGTGTGTAAGTAAAATTTTCCTATCCCGCGATGCATAGAAATAGGGAAGGTGAAAAATATATATCTAAATGTGATGAACCATCAACTATGACATCAAAGATGTGAGATGGTGATTTCTGCACCTACATACCAAACTTCATAGAACTAGAAAATCTATATAGCACCAGAGCCACTACTTATGACACATTGAAATTACAGAATACCTTTCTAACAGAAGGTGCTCCATCCATCGCATCAGCTATATGCTTCAAAAAAAAATTGTTCATTATAGGTTCGATGCATGATCTTGTCCAACAACCATCAGTATCTCCCATCATAGACAAATCTTGGTCAGTGTTTACTTCTTTATAAAAGATCCGAGCAGAAAAATCAACAAAGCATAGCAATGAATCACAGGCGCTAACCATAAAGGTCAGTTCTTTAGATGACATGCCATGCACACAGTGTGATAAAACAAGCAATGCATGGTCCACCTCAACATTTCTGAAGAAATCAGTATTAATGCTTTTGTAAGCATCTAAAATGGCATCATGATTAAGCCAACCCATAGAAGATGTATTCAGGTCACGAAGAAGTTTTGCCTGCATGCACAAAATAAAAAAATATTACAGTAAAGTAAAATGTTGCATGATAGTGTTGGAAGCAATGCAAAGATAAAAGAGAGACAAAAGGACAAAGTTTACCACTCTCTGTACAGATGCATCAGATTTTACAAGAACGTCAAGAAGATCACAGATGCTCAACCGCATATCCAACTCAGCCGAAATATATAGTGGAGAAATGGCAGTCAGAATTTTAGCAGAATGTCCATTTCCCAATGTTGGTAGGAATTTTTGAATGACTAGCAAAACTTCAATACAGTCATCTACAACAACCAAGAGAATTTCAATATCAAGTACCGAGTCTAAAAATGAAAAATATAAAAGATGGAAGCTGGAAATATAAATACATATAAAATTTTAATTACATAAAAATTTAGAATTATATAGTTACCAAAAAAAATTTAGAATTATATTAAAAAATTAGGTTAAATTACACTTTGGTACCTTGTGGTTTGGTCATATTTCACTTTGGTATCCTGTGGTTTGGTCATATTTCACTTTGGTACCCTGTGGTTTAAAAAGTGACACTTTGGTACCCTGTGGTATTCTTCGTTAACACTTTGGTACGCTGAGCTTTAATTCCGTTAAAAAAAATTAACAGAAATTGGAATTTTTTGAGCTATTTTATAATTTTAACCATAATAAATATTACAAAAATTATATATTGACTCCCAATATTTTTAGAAAATTACAAATAAGTCTCTAGATACATATTATTTAGGGACTAAAATGAAAACTATAAAAAAAATTTTGGGGTCAAAACATAATTTTGAAAAATATAGGACAGAAGATAGAATTACAAAACAGTCCAAAATTTTTTTATCGTTTTCATTTTAGTCCCTAGATAATATGTATCCAGGGACCTGTTTGTAATTTTCTGAAAATATTGACAGTTAATATGTAATTTTTACAAAATTTGTTATGGTTAAAATTACAAAATAGCTTCAAAATTCCAATTTCCGTTAATTTTCTAACGGGATTAAAGCTCATGGTACCAAAGTGTTAACGGAGAATACCACAGGGTACCAAAGTGTCACTTTTTAAACCACAGGGTTCCAAAGTGTAATTTACCCCGATAAGTTAAAAAAGATTAATTTGATTATATGATTTTTAGATGTGAAGTAGTGGAGTGAGAGAAAAGTACTATGTTTCTTTTTTATTTTAAATTGTAATATAAAAATAAGTGACTAATATCTTATACTATACTATTATATATGTTTTTGAGAGAAAGAAGACTCCTCACATATATAATAGTATAGATCATAGTGCAAAAAACCGGACCGGCTATTAACCCGGTAGAAGGCTCAGGTCACTGGTTTAATGGTTCAACCGCTGGGTCACTAGTTCAACCGGTTGAGCCGGTTTACTTAAAAAATACATTTTCAAATATACATATTCATTAAACACGCATTAATATCTTACAATAATTTAAATATAAAGTAAAGATTAAACACTTTAGTACCCTTTGGAGCTATTTTGCAATTTTAACCATAACAAGTTTTATAAAAATTACATATTGACCCCAAAATTTTTTTAAATTTTTCATTTTAGTCCCTAGATAATATGTATACAAAGGACTAATTTGTAGTTTTTTGAAAATTTTTGGGGTCAATATGTAATTTTGCAAACTTGAGCATGTCAAACCGGTTCACCGGTCTAGCGGTTCAACCGCCGGTTGAGCCGGTGACTGACCAAGTCAATTGCTTAAACGGTATTTTTGTTTTTCCGAACCGGACCCGGCCCGGTCCGGTTTTTTATACTATGGTATAGATATCAGATGAAAGAGAAAGGGAAAGTAAATGATATGCTCTCACCAGGAGTCTGGGATTTCTTTTTGATGAACAGAAACAAAATATCAACAAATTGCTTTGCCAGATCCACATCCTTGACGTACTTGTCTAAAAATTTGAAAATATTTATTACCGTCTCCCCATGAGATTTGACCAGCTTTCTGGCATAAAAAACAGAAAAACAATGAGTTCCCATGTGACTAAAAGTTCCCATTCTCTCATCTGCTTTTCTTTTAAATATGAGATTGTTTCATTCCGAAGCAATAAGACACCAGCACAATCAGAAAACCAGGTATCTTACAATCTAGCCAAGAAGAGTTATTCTAATTTCCAATTTTCTTGAAAATATAGTGATTTGGGGAAATTTGAATCCCTCTCTAGATCTCAAAGTATTCAATTTCCAGGCCATATTCAATCAAAAACACTATGGTAACCAATAGCATTATGGCATCAATTTTATCGGTTGATTTGAACTTGTCCAAATTGTCATCAAATTCTTATATGCCACTAGAACAAAGAAGGAACAATCAGATACCTGACAAACAGACAAATAGTTGTGGACATTTAAATTTACAGGTCATTTATTCCACTGAGTGCCTACATCATCACATGTGCAGTAAACCACACTTAAGTTTACTATCCGCTTTGATGTTTACCTATCTAATCAAGTAAGATTCCACTGAGTGCTTCTTTGCATGTTTTTCATAAGAGGATTCCTTATCCTCATTGACACTAATATTAAACTCAATAAATTGTTTTTTTTTTATGAGAAAGGTTTGGCTAGAAAAAAGCTGCATAACTAAAGCAATCAACACCCTTAGTGTTGTAAAAACAGTCTGTGCATTCCTAGGAGCTTCAATGTGGCATTATGCAGTGTTTAGGCGTTAGTATGTATTTGGTTGGCCAATGCCTTTGGAGATGTTACAGGAAAGGAGTGTTCATGTCCAGCTCATGGCTTAATAACTAGAAGATTTATATAAGTACGTGAAAGTACTGAGAAATTTAAACTTCTGGCAATGTGGAACATTAAACATATTTAAAAAGACCCTATGCTAATACAATAAGGTCAGTTATATAAGCTCATACCTCTTGGCTGCAGTATCACTTCCAAATAGACAGCGCAAGCTGCCTACAAGTCCCACAATGTTGGAATTTAAAACACTCCGTACTGGATTGTTTTCATTACCCAAATCTTTGTCAAGCCTCAATAAGTTCTCAACAAACTTTAAACCACAAATTGTAACAGCTTCCGAAGCTGATTTGTGACCGAGACTAGAAAATATATCAGATACGAGACTCTCCATCCTACAAAATAGGACTGCAAGTGTATAGTCTCTACTCATGGCCACAAAGCAAGATAAGAGCGATCTTGGTAAGCAAGATAAGAGCGATATTGGTTTTGTACTACTAGCAGCCTTCTTCTTGAATCTTTCATACAGTTGTTTTACTGAGGCAAAGAATATGTCCCAAAAATCAGAACCAAATTCATGATCTTCATACTTGTTAAGGACAGAGGAAATAATTTTCAGGCACAAAGAACTCAAATCTTTGAACTGATTCGGTGTGGTGGTGGTCTGCACATATAAATTCAAATTATAAGGAATATAAATAAAACAAATAACAATGCTATAAGGGAGAAAGAAATAACAGGTTCCCACCAAACACCACAGCCACATGTTTCAGGAATAAATTCTGCTAAAATTACAAATTTAGATGTTACAGAACTTACAATTATAAAATAATGGAGGGATGGCAGGACATATGACATAATCAAGCTAAAATAGTTATTATTTCATTTTAATGCTTTTTTGTTACAAGTAGAATTTCTTTTTCGAAAAAAAAAAAAAATCCTTCATGTTCTTGAGTTTTATTTTTAGCATCATCTAAGGTAATTTTCTCAGTAAAAATAATGTTTCTAGTAGTAGTACAATTTATGGAAATATTAGACAAGTTTATCATACCTGAATTAATTCATTATATCATAAAAAGATACTTTACAACCTAGTACCTATAGGCATGAATCATGGGCTCATGCTTCACCAGTAAGACAGTGATTTGAGCCACAAGTTAAAAACAAATAAAATTGAGCAATAATAATGATCAGAATGTTACCGGGATACTTGATGCACAGCTTCCCAATACCCGAACAACACACCCCATCAATAGATCAAGAAAAGGTCTAACATGCAATTCATCAAAAACTCCAAGAACATCCTCAATTACATGCAAAAAAGCATATTTCTTTTTCCAGAAAAGGTCTGCTATACTTTCCAAAGTGAAATACTCTAACAAAGATGGTGCTTGAAATTCACTAATAGAACCTCCCAGTTGAGTCCAAAACAATTTACAAGGTCCATCAGTTTTCTTTACTATCTGCAATGGTTTTATCATTAATGCAAAGAAAATTGGGAGTTCATTGACGTCAACTTTTGCAATGAACTGTAGAATAGCCTTCCGATGATATATACTTGCATTCTGTCAAAAACAATAGGGTAAATTGCAATTTGGTACCCTGTGGTTAGGGGCGGTTCCCCTTTGGTACCCTGAAAGAAAAATTTTTGCATTGTGGTACCCCGTGGTTTGCTCCGTTAGCGATTTGGTACCCTGAGGTTTTTTTCTGTTAGTATTTAACGGCAAATGTTAGTTAAAATGTCAAAAATCTCCCAAAAAGTCTTCTCTTATGCGTTTAAGTCCTTTCCCTTTACTAAAAAGGATCAAAACATAAAGAATTAATTATTATTCTCAATTCTCCCTCTTTTTCATCATTTTCATTTATTTTAGTCCCAAATTCTCAAAATAAAATTGTAAAGTGTCCCAAAATTCTTTCAAACATTCCAATTTAGTCCTTAAAAATTTTAAAAACCTTAAACCCTAAAATCTTAAAACCCTAAACCCTAAATTT
>QANZ01013408.1:40674-98575 GCA_003254925.1 Chamaecrista fasciculata
GGAAAAATTGTTTCAAATATTAGTTTATTTATTTTTTCTTACACTTTAGTCCTATTATAAAAGGAAAGGACCTTAGTTCAAAAAAATAAAGCTTTTTGGGTAATGTAAACAATTTTTTTCTTTTATTTAACAAAAAAATTGGATGAAAATTGAAAAGAGACTAACGGTGGAACTTTTTAGAAACTTTGAAGAAACTTGAGGGATCAAAATAGGACTTTGGCCTAGATTTTTTTATGAAATTACTATTATACCCCCACTGATTTGGCCTAAATTCAACATAAGGGTGTTATTTGCACGTAATTGAAAACTCATGGGTCCTATTTACACAAATTAAAAACTCAGGGGTGTTATGTGCACCAACCCTAAAACTCAGGGGGTGTCTCTGCATTTTGGCCTAAAAGAAATTAGGGGTTTTGGGATTTATGTTAAATTGGAAAGATGAAGAGGAAGATGAAGATTAAAAATAAATTTAGGGTTTAGGGTTTTTAGGGTTTAAGGTTTTTAAAATTTTTAAGGACTAAATTGGAATGTTTGAAAGAATTTTGGGACACTTTACAATTTTATTTTGAGAATTTGGGACTAAAATAAATGAAAATGATGAAAAAGAGGGAGAATTGAGAATAATAATTAATTCTTTATGTTTTGATCCTTTTTAGTAAAGGGAAAGGACTTAAACGCATAAGAGAAGACTTTTTGGGAGATTTTTGACATTTTAACTAACATTTGCCGTTAAATACTAACAGAAAAAAACCTCAGGGTACCAAATCGCTAACGGAGCAAACCACGGGGTACCACAATGCAAAAATTTTTCTTTCAGGGTACCAAAGGGGAACCGCCCCTAACCACAGGGTACCAAATTGCAATTTACCCAAAACAATATATGACAAATAATTAGTTTAGAACTACAAACCAAACAGATACACATCTGAACAACCAAAAATAGGTAGACAAAAATATGAAAGACCTTTGTGTGCACCAAAAAGATAACCAACTCAGATAAAAAAATAAATGTACCTTTTGAGAAGCAAGTTCCTGCAGCACTCTGACTTTAGGCATCAAAAGACGGATAACTAATGGAACAAGATGCACCCTGTGACATTCTTCTATGGTGTCAGCCTCTCTAGATAAACTCCACGTTGTTAATTCCTCTCTTATAGTTTTTGAACTGATCAAGTTTCTCAAATGTTGATCATATGGCACAAGGTAATCATCCTTCCAGGTTAATAAGCAATCCAAAACGTTCATTTGTATTTCAGGATCATTTTCTTCCAGAAGCCTGCCCAAAACACCCAATATAATGTCTTAGGCTGGGGAGGCGACCAACAAGAAGTACATAAGCAACTGATGAACAGATAAAATTGAGCAGAGTTACAACGGTTAATATAATTTATTAGTGCAATCAACCTGTTCTGCAAAACCTCCTTAAGAAATTGACTCCAGTAAAAAGATTTGGGATTTTTCATCAGCTTCAACAAGTTTAACCATTCTTTCAATACAGCCTTCCACTCTTTGCCTTTACAAGCATGAGATTCAAATAATCCAACACTGTAATGTCATTTCACAAAGTCAAACAAACTCTTAAACTAGGTGATTTGGGTAAAAAATCAAAGTTCCAAAAACATACCAATAGACGGACAATGCCCACCACATACGTACCTCACAAAATCATCAATGTTGTATCCTAAAAACTTGAGAAAAAGTGGTATGAATTGTCGAGATCGGGATTCAACAATAGTAGGGATTTTTTGTAGACATTGTAGCAACACTAACAAAATTGTTACACAAGGGGTGCTATCAGGGGCACAACTGAAAAATTGTTTGAAACGATCAAGAAGACCTGAAAAACAAAATAAGCTTTAAATACTGAATCTAAAAGAAAGCATAACAAAATTAATACTTAATGTTAACTTCTGAACTTAGAATACATTATTTCTATTTCAATATGTGCTACATATATATACACAAGACTATGAGTTTCCTAACTACCTACATTAAATGTATCTCAACTACTACATAACTCTTAACACTCCCCCTTAAGTTAGAGCATAGATATTAATCAGGCCCAACTTGTTACAAATGTTAATCAATCCTCGCCCCATTCGAAGTTTTAGTAAAGATATCTCCTAATTGATATCCGAGTTTAACATATGCTATGGAGATTATCTTTTCTTCAATCTTTTCACGAACAAAATGACAATCAATCTCAATATCCTTCGTTCGTTCATGAAAAATGGGATTTGATGCAATATGGATGGCAGCCTTGTTGTCACACCATAGTTTTGCAAGTAGTGAAGTCTTCACTCCAAGTTGTCCCAAAAGTTGTTGTATTCACACAACTTCACAAGTTTCCTGAGCCATTGCCCGATACTCAGACTCAGCACTAGAGCAGGAGACTACATTTTGCTTCTTACTTTTCCATGTAATTAAATTTCCTCCCACAAACACGCAATAACCTGTCTGCCTTGGATACCGCCCAATCTGCATCCGAGAAACATTCGATATTAGTGTGTCCATTATTTTTGTATAAGAGACCTCAACCTGGAGCACTTTTCAAATAACTAAGAATCTGCTCTAAGGCTTCCCAATGCTTGACAATTGGAGAAGACATGAATTGACTAACAACACTGACAGGGTAAGGAATGTCAGGGCGAGTTACTATGAGATAGTTCAGTTTGCCAACCAACCTCTTATATCTCTCAGGGTCCTCAAATGGTTCCCCATCATCCTTCCATAGTTGCAATCCTCGAGTCATAGGAGTACTACATGGCTTAGTCCCTAGTTTTCCTATTTAATCAAGAACATATTTCCTTTGGGAGAAGAAGATACTCTTCTTACATCTTGTTATCTCAACTCCCAAGAAGTATTTTAACAGCCCCAAATCTTTTCTTTGAAATTGAGAGTGAAGGAAGGACTTGAGAGAAGAGATACTTGAATCATCATTCCATGTAATGATAATGTCATCCACATAGACAACTAACAAAATTATGCCTGCTTTGGTCTTCTTATAGAAGAATGAGTGATCAGATTTGCATTTGAGCATGCCATATTTCACAACTACTTCACTGAATCTTCAAAACCAAGCCTGAGGGCTCTGTTTCAACCCATATAAAGACTTGTGCAGGCGACATACCTTCCCACGCTCCCCCTCCCCCTGAGCAACAAACCCAGGTGACATACACTTCCTCCTGAAGATCACCATGGAGCCCTTAGCAACCAAACGAGCTTTGAGTCGCGCCACAGAACCATCTGGATTAACCTTGACATTAAATACCCACTTGCAACCAATGACTTTCTTGCCCACAGGTAAATCCACCAAAGACCAAGTTTCATTCTTATCAAGAGCCATCATCTCTTCAATCATTGTTTCACGCCAACCAGGATGAGATAAAGCCTCAAGAACCGAACGAGGAAGAGAAACAGTGTCTAAAGAAGCAGCAAAGGCACGAAAGGAAGTAGATAGATGGTCATAAGAAACAAAAGATGAAATTGGATAGGTACATTGAGGTTTACCTTTTCGGAGAGCAATAGGACGATCATCTGCGGGATCATGGTCAGAGGAGACTGGATCTGACGACAAAGAGGATAGTGGAAGGCATGACTCTGGAGCACGATCACTAGTTTGTCGTGGTCGCCGAGAGTAGACATGTTTTATTGGAGGACGTGTGACCTCTAACAATCTGTTTACTGAAAATTGAGGCACAATATAAATCAACAAGTTATCTTCCTCCCCCTCATTGGGATGCACATGTGAGTGAGGAAAGAAAGGAATATTTTCATCAAATGTAACATCTCTAGAAACAAGGTATCTATTAAAATCAGGAGTTAAGAGTTATGTAGTAGTTGGATATCAGTAAACACAAGCTATTGATGAAATCTTTCATTATATTCATCTCTCTCTGACATGTATTTAATTTTGTTATATTTTTATGGTAAATATAACTAAAAAAAGTAGCATAATAAATTTCCCTATTTTTCTTTAACCATTGAAACATAAAGTTTCTACAAAACTAAAGTTTATATTATTCTTTAAGTAATCGGTTTTACTTATAAATTAAATTAAATATAAGTCATTAATTAAACTAATGTAAATTTTCACAGAATATATCAATTGCAAAATCAGAATCAATCACTGATCAATTATTAGTTTATTACATGCAATATTTGTGAACATAATCTTTCTGTTATATCTAAATCAATTTAAATATTTAGGAGGATTCATATATCCTCTTTTCTTGACCTTTCATTCATTCTTACATACATACATAAATTGTTCAAGATACCTACATTGTTCAAGATACCGGAAAAAGCTATCCCACACAAGTGCAAAATGTTGACTGATCAAGACCGCAAGACATTCTGACACAGGATTCCAGAGATCACGAAAATGATTGTTCAAGATGCCAAACAATCCATTCAAAACAAAGGGAACATAAACTTCAGATATCCTTCCAGCAGATAGGTCCATCTGTATTTTGGAAATCTTTCTCTGAATGGACCCAATGGTATCAATTGTTTTAGGGGTTGTTTCAATTGAGAGGAGGAGCTGAAGAACCTGTTATTTCAGCAAGAATAGTGCACTATTAACTAGAAGCTGCAGTGGAAAAGGATAACAGCAAGAAAATAGCATATACATACATTACTTGGCATGCTATCCACACCAAAAGTTTGCAAAACTTCTGTTTTCATTCTTTCCTCAACCATGTTATCTGCTGCAGGAGTTTCCCTACCCAGAAATTTGTAGTGACAAAGAATTTTAAGAGTTGAAGCACGAATCTTCTCGTCTGAATGGCACAAATTATCAGCAAATATGGCTACTACACTGTCACTCCTATCATCTTCAACTTCTGAATGATGTTTTCCACAGCCAGTTTCTTCAAGAGGAGAACTACAGTTCAAGGTTATACAAGAACAGAGCTTTCACGGTTGTGAACACAATTGAAAACAAACTGACTACTAGACAATGAGAAGAAGGATGTAGATATGTCTACAAACATTTAATTACAAACACAAAATCACTTACCCGTACTTGGAGTCCAAATGACCAGCAACAGCAGACAACACTTGCGAAGATAACCGATATCTTTTTGCAATACTCAAAAACTTTTCTGTTTCTTCAGCTCCAGAGTTACTTTTTTTACATAGACTGTTATAAGAACTCAATGCTGCACCCATAATGCTTTCCCAGGCATTTTTAAAACTATCCGCAATATAACCTGAAGAAAAAGTACCAAGAGAAAGAAGCAAAATATATATATATATATATATAATTATATATATAAATAATTGTACCTTTTTTTATTCTTCTGACCAATATTGCCAAAGGCACAAGGTCCTACAAGGTTCATGAATATATATATATATATATATATATTTCAAACACAAAGGAATGAGCACGTACCATGTTTAACTTTCAGAAGATTGTCTATGGCATCCATAAGATCCAGTAACAAGGATAGGTTGGCGTTGACAATTGACATATGAGAATAGCAGCTAACAACTCCCCATAGCAGTGCCAATTTTCCTTCAGATGATATGTCACAATGTGTAATATCATTTATTGCTTTATTGATAGTTCCTTGCAAATGACTGCAGATCCTTGCTAGTACTTCGGCACTTATTCCATCCAAAATGTTTGCATTCTGTACATCTGATTGCATGTTCTCACAGAATGACAATAACAAATGTATTGCCTCTTCCTCTGAATTCTCCATCAAATCATTTATTGCACTAGAGATCAAGTCATAGAAGTTAAAATGATGTTTATACATAGCCAACCCATAATTAAAGCACACACATTTGTATGATTAAGAGGTTACCTTAGAACATCACCTCTGAAGGCATGGGCACAATGATTCATCAGTAGCAGCTCTCTAATAAAATTGATCAAACTGCAATCCAACCCTAACCATATCAAGGAACAGAAGCAACCTAAGAAAATGCTAATATCACATACACATTATTGAAGTGAATACCCTGAGCTTTTTAACTTGAAAATAGGAGCCCACTGGAAAGCACACTCGGATATTAAAGACTTATCATTGTAATTGCGGAGCCCTTTAAGAATACCCAGCATTAATTTCAAAATTTTATCAACTACTGAAGATATTTCATCTTGTGAATCAATCATGCCAGAAGGTGTGATGTATGTCCGCACGAGCAACAAGACAACTTCAAGCATAGGCTTATAATCTGCAAAATAGAATTGCATTTAAAATTAGTACAAAAGCTCACAAACTCTGCAAAACAACTAATAACGGGTACTGCTTATAAGATTGCAGTCAAGAAAAAACACACATAAAAATCACTCAAGAACTGTACCAAAAAAAAAAAAAAAACAAATACACTCAAGAATCTTGAGAAATCTATTAGCAACTAGACTCATACCACTTGCTCTTTCTGATAAGCATGTACATTATTAGAAAGGTGGAATTAAGAACCCAAATATTCTTTACAGGAAATTAGTTAATCTAAAAAATGCCAATCAGTTTTTATGTGTGTTTGAGTGTATTTAAAATACAACAAGACAAACAGATAGTGCAAGGAGGAAAAAACTCGATCTTTTTATTCCATATAGTCCTGGGAGACAACCCTAATTCTGGTTTTTTTATTTATATAATACAAAAAATTAAAAAAAAAAGATTTTAATCACCCAAAAAAAATAATTCCGCATATGGGTGCCACGTGGCACCTGTTTATTTTCAATTTTTTTTTAAAAAAAATAAAGAAATCGCAGACTGAGCTGCGATTTGTCAGTCTGAGTCTGCGATTTGCTCAGAAATCGCACCCAATCCCAGTTTTAAAACTTTGAAGATCCATAACTTATTCATCCGAATTCCGTTTGGTATAAATTTTATATCAAAATTTTTATTTTTTCGTGCTCTACACAATGTTATAACTTTCGCATTAAAAAAGTGTGTTTTCAGACTGAAAGTTATACTATTGTGTAGATCACGAAAAAATAAAAATTTTGATATAAAATTTGTACAAAACGGAGTTCGGATGAATAAGTTATGACACGCCCGGTTTTAAAACTTTGCATATCCATAACTTATTCTTCTTATCAACTGGCTGAACAAAGCTGAACAAAAGAAAATAAGTACTAAAGCAAGAAACTAATTTAACTTACCGATAACATTTTTCCCATTATGTACCTTCACAGCTACAATAAGCACAGATAGAAGACGTCTCAGATGTAAGATGTTACTAGCACAAGTACATTCTATTACTTCCTCATACAAGCATTTCCATAGCAAATTCAATTCTGCGGGCTCCATATTCTGGCATAATTTTTCAAAGACAGATTTTACAATTTCCAGTACGTCTGGCCACAATAGGAAAAAAGAATTAGTTGAAGAAAAGAGCCAATACATCAAAAAGATATTCATAAACTTATGTATATCTACAAACAGCCATATCAAGCAACTACAAAGGAGCCATAAAAAAACAAGAAATACTTTTATTGGTTGGTTCTTCTTGTGGACACAGAAGAAATTTCTTGTTTAAAACTCTAGCATTTTCTTCTAACCAAATAGAACACAATCCAGCATCGATGAGCTTTTTCATGTGTGTATATATATAGATGTGAGATGCATCAGTCTCATGTGTTGCCTAAAAACATTAGTCAAAGAACTGGCCAATGTATCAGGCCTATCGGCAACCCAGTAAACAAGCCACATACATGGGCCCAGTTGTCTAAGAAACACGAGCCATCTGACAGGTAGAAGTTTTTTATCAATTATACATTGATACTTACCAATCCTATGGCAATGTTTTATGGCTAAGTCACCAAGCAGTCTAATTAAACGAGCAATGGCTACTCAACAAAAAGTTCAACTATGATAAAGACACTGTCCGATCATGAGAATCAAAATAGAATACATCAATATATTCATATAGAAATATGCCTCAAGTTCCATTGGAAAAAGACATATAATCATATATAGTGGGGGAGAGAGAGAGAGAGTCTTCAGAGTAGAAAACAAGCTTGCCTTGGTTAGCTGTAAGACCAATAGAAAAAATTGCTTCACTTGTCAGTAATTTCAATACTCGCTTTGCTTTCGAATGGAACCTTAACGAGGAACCTCTCATAATAAAGTAAAGTAGATTTTCAACTCCCAATTTTCTGCAAGAAGATGATGGCTTCTCCACTGCTTCAAGCATGAGATTTCCAATTCCTATCCAATCCACCAGTTTTATAATTTTACCAACCACCCAACCAAATGCATAAATAAAAATAAAAATTAAAGAACAGAAAACAAACAAACTAATATTAAACTGGGAGGCAATACAAGAATAATAAGATACTCTTAAATTAATCAAAGAGAAAAGGAAAAGGATATTGATCAATACCTCTCATAAGATGCTCATCTGATGCATTTCTCAATACAAATGACATGGCCTCTGCCATATGCTTTTGGACATAATCCTTTGGGTAATATCTCAACTTTTCCGTGAACCTTAAAGTACCAAAAGAACCATAAGCAACTTTGAAGTTATATAAATAAGGATTGTGTAGAATTTGAGTGATACGTAGGGTAAAAAGATTTTTCCATATCAGTAAAATATTGTTGCCTAGTATATGAACTGTATGATCAAAAGATGAAGTGTCACTAATCTATTTGCAACCATTTCTCATCAAAGACATGATTACCATTTAATCCATAGAAACCATAAAATTTTTCCACAGTTAACATGATAATCGAAGAGATATCCTTCATGAGCATCCCTGTGTAGAAGTATGCATAGAAAATTGTAAAACAAGATAAACAGCCAATGTTCATTAAGGAAATAGAAGGGTTTATCATCAAGGTACCCCATTACTTCTAGTTCATGCACCATAAAATTGTAATAAACTTTAGAGGAAGAGTTCAATCTCAGACTCTTAGACCATTTTGAGTTGCACACATATTAATCAAGTTGGCACCAGCAAAGAGATGCATGTAAAAATACAAATGAAGGTGCATTTTGGGGTTTGCTAAATAGTCAATAATTCAATTGGAAAAATTAACTCAAAAGATACAGAAATCAAACTCCAGCACTCACTTGAGCACATGTAATGGGTCATGTGTTAGATATTTTTGTAGATACATCATTATGTAAGACCATGCCACTAGAATCTGCATAAAATAAACATATCTTTAATATCCACATCAAAATGAAAGTTTTAAAAAATAATGATAAACACAGAAGTCTCCCCCATAAGAACAAGCCCAAGATGATAACCTCTACCTGCTCAATGATCTCTGGCTCCCGATCAGCACCACTTTGTAGGAGAGACACTAAAGATTCAACAATTCTTGGTAACAGCCTAGCAAAAGTAACATGCACAATGATAATGTAAACCATGTGAGGCTCTAAGAAAAGCATAGAAAAGTCCACTAACTCTGAAACATTCAATGAAACCAGAAAAAGTGATCTAGAATCAATATTCCAGCCTGACTTTCAATAAAAGTAAAAGAACTTGACAACTAAAATACAGGGCAAGAAAAACAAAAGCCTTATAAGATCATGCATTCATTGAAGTATAACTAATCTGAGGGCCAAGCAACTCACGGAACAAACTCCTCTAGGAGATCTCTTGATAACTCTGCAATTAACCTGCACAACAAGCTTTGTGATTCAGTAACAGCCACCAAGAAATAGAAAACCAAAATGAAGATCAGAAGACAGAGAGAAAACAGCCAAAATTTCCCATCAACCAAGTAAAAGGTTATTAGGTTTGAAACATTAAAAAATATATATATCAGAATACAAGTTATACAACAAATAGAAACTATTTTTTCAAGCAACTGATATATGTCAAAATTCAAAACAGTAAATTTATGTGGCTAGACTTGAAATTAGTATGTTAATGAATTCTGTCCTAGGACAAATCTCATTCCCAACCTCAATAACATACATATATACTACCACCAAAACTCAAATAGAAACCGTAGTCACTTGAACCCATATAAAGCTCTAAACAATAACTACTGCAAACAGGAGAGCCAGTAACAAACGGAAGCAGCTGATGTCAGTCAAAAGAGGAAGACAAGATCTTTCTACATTAACATAAACTACTGCCCTGGTCAAAATTTCAAAGAACTGAAGAGATATATGTAGACACTATTTCCTTAATAACCAGCATTGCCAGAGGAGCAGAATGAAGAAATACATAAAAAGGCTGGCACACCTGAGAATCGGCTCAAGAGATAGCCTTGCTTTTAAATGCAACCGAGAAAGAAGTTTTGAGATTAAAGATTCCTTGTGCAATTGTACCAAACGTAATGTTTGTGTATAAGGCATAACTTCTTCATACAATGAGATGAAATCCTCTGCAGTATTGAGTTCCTGAATTGTGACAAACAAAGCAAATCAATAATTTCAAGCATGAATGATATAAGGCCAAAAACTATATATTTCATTGCAAATAGCAGGGGAATAAGAATTATGGTATGTAAATAAAAATTGTGGTGGTATAGCATTAATTTGGCTGATACTTGTGGGGAAGATGGGAAAAGAAGCATACTCAACCGAGAAAAAGGAAAATAATATTATTGATAAGAAATTTTTTCCCAAATACTTTTTATTGAAAAGGTTATGTTTGTACATGTGAAGGGCCTTCAATTTCAGCTTCCACCTCCAAGAAATTATTTTTCCTTTGAATGGTATGAAAAAGAGACATAGCTACACAGAATTTCAAATTCCATGTTCCATAAAGATAGAAATCGCCATTTCATCCTTAGAGGGAGATGGCGATTCCACCATTCATCACAACCAACAATGAGTTAACACTTTACTAGTTTTATTTGCTCTTACATCCTCATTTAGCACATTATGATTCAATTCTATGCTGATTCCATGTACCAAACGTAAGAAGATGAAATTTAATTCCATTCTTGAATAGTGAAAAAGTGGTATAATGCAAGCATATAACAAAATCAACAATCTCCCATACACAGAGCATAAGACATACAACCATGTCTGCTCAGTATTTTAAGCCATACCCTCCATTCTACAAGGCAGTCTTTGAAGAAGGAGGAACCCTCAGACGGCTCAGACTTGACCTTTTCGAGACTTCGATAGACGTTTACATCAATATCATCTAGTTTCTCGGAGAATGTCTTGAACTGTAAAACAAAGAAAATATGTTGAACAATTAAAACAAAATATTGGACAAGTTAAAATAAAACGAGGAGATTAAATAAAGCATCTAAAAAATCATCCGTCAGTGTTGCAAAAAAAAAAAATGAAAAGATAATCCACCACACATCAGAATCAGAAACAATAAATGCTCGCAGTTGTTAATAAAAGAAACAGTAGAGCATACAATGCCATGCCTATGAAACATGAACACGACACAGGACACGACACACATTGACACACCAAATTCTTAAAATTATGCGACACTACATATATTTATATATATAACTATCATTTGAAGCTTTCCCATGAAAGAACAAGCAGATAGGTCAAAATACATGGTATGTGATTGAGAAAGAAGACATACAGAAAAGCGGCGACGGCCTGAGGATTTGTTAAGAGACTTGACGGACGAAGTTTCCATACTCGAAGACGAAGAAGAAGAAGCGTAGGTGTATGAAAGTAAAACTCAATGAATTCTTGAATAGTATGAGAGGTAAAGTTAGTGTGGAGAGAGAAATAACGTATCAGAGAATGAACGAGAAAAGCCACACTTGAAACTTCACTCCAACTCTGTCTCTTGGAGAAGAAGAAACACAAGCGTTTTTGAACCACAATGATCAATGGTACAACTAAAACCTACTATATAAACCTTATGGCCAAAAATTAAAATAAAGACATAATGCAATTTTGGTCCCTTTTTTTTATATATTGTAATCTAGCACTTTATCTTTTTCTTTTGCTACTAGTCTTATAACTTTTTCAAAAGTTTCACACTTTAATCCCGAAGATGAAATATATTTTATTTTAAAGGCTTAAGTGCAATTTTGGTCCCCTAACTTTTGCAAAGGTCTCAATTTGGTCCCCTAACTTTTTTTGTTGCAATTTTGGTCCCTTAACTTTCGCAAAGGTCTCAATTTGGTCCCCTAAATTTTTTTGTTGCAATTTTAGTCCCTTAACTTTCGTAAAGGTCTCAATTTGGTCCCCTAACTTTTGCAAAGGTCTCAATTTGGTCCCATAACTTTTTTTGTTACAATTTTGGTCCTCTAACTCTTGAAAACGTCTCACTATTAGTCCAAAGTGCACTTCCAAGTCATGAAAACGTCTCCGCAAAATGGTCCTTTTTTAATCCACTTCACTCATATTTATTACGTCATCAACCAACTCAGCCTTTAGATCGGCACTAACGACAGATAATGAATGGAAAAAGTGCACTTGGGACCAACAGTGAGACGCTTTCAAAAGTTAGAGGACCAAAATTGCAACAAAAAAAGTTAGGGGACCAAATTGAGACCTTTATGAAAGTTAGGGGACCAAAATTGCAACAAAAAAAGTTAGGGGACCAAATTGAGACCTTTGCGAAAGTTAGGGGACCAAAATTGTACTTAAGCCTATTTTAAATTTGGTTGTAGTGAGTAGAGAGTATGGCCCATGAGTTAGTCTTGAGGAGTCTTTTATTTATTCAGTTGAAGTCGTTAGTAACCAAAGTCAAATTAGACTTCGAAAGTGAATTGCTTGTTTTATAGTTAAAAAAAGAAAGAACAAAATCAGCCATATTTTTCTCGTTTTATGTCTGATTGTGACAAGTTTAGAGCTATGTGTAACAATTGACGAGTCATTTTTCTGTCCAGTTGGGACTGCTAGCAAATGAGGTCAAGTTGAGTTCGAAAGTGATTTTGAAACCAAAAAATGAAAAATATATACAAAAAAAACTACTTTCAGACTCGATTTGACTTCATTTGCTGATAATTCCAACTCTAGAGAAAAATGACTCATTAAAAAAAACTCATAACTATAAACTCGTCGTAATCAAACTTGAAACGAGAAAAATATGACCAACTTTATTTTTTTAAAACTGTGAAACAAGTGGCTCACTTTTGGAGTCCAATTTGACATTATTTATTGATAGCTCCCACTAAATGAAGAAATGACTGGTCAAAAATAACATGTGGCTCTAAACTCGTCGCAATCAGACTTAATACAAGAGAAATATGACAACATTCAGTTATTGAGACAGAGTCACTGAGAAGTGAAACTTTTGAGAAAGATATAAAATGAAACTTTTGAGAAAGATATAAAATAAAATCGCCAAAATAAAAATAAAGGGCTAGATTGCAACTTACCATAAAGATAAAAGACCAAAATTACACTTTTACCTAGGATAAAATACTATAACCCAAAATATTTTTTTGCCATGAATTTTACCCTATTAAAAAAAATAATTAACTTTTCTCTTGTGATCGTAGCTTGTAAAGGTGATCTAACATTTTAAAAAAAAAAAACATCCCTCTTTCAACATCTAAGGCTCCATTTGGTACTTTGCAATTCCCTTTTGCATTGTAAAATGGCACAAAGTCCAAGACTTTCAGATGTTTGGTATGGCAATTTGTGCTCTGTAAAGTGGATTACAATGTAAAGCCATTTACATTACATAGGTCATTTTTCTTTACTTCGCATTTTTTATGTAATCCAAGTTTACTTAAAAAATTATGGTAGAATTCCTAAATTGCCCCTCCCACTCCCATCTCATCTTCTTCCTCTTTGACGGCGGACGACGGCGGGTGCCGGCAACGGTGGCCGTGGACGGCGGCGACGGTGGCCGTAGACGGCGGCGGCAGCGACGGCGGTGTACGGCGACGGCGGCCTTGTGGTGATTGTAGGAAGGGCATTTTTGTCATTTTCTTTCTATATCTATTTTACTTTCCCTCTCATATCTTTTTATACCAAGCACTTTAAATCTTTACCTACTTTACATTCCATCAACAACTTTCCTTTTCCTCATAATTTTTCCATCGTAAAACACTTTACTTTACCTACCTAAATACATACCATACGGACCCTAAGCTTTTTGGAGGAAACTTGGGGCGCAATCTCCTCAGACAAATCCTTGATTTTCTGCCTTATGTTTACTTAGCCTTTAATGATCATGTTTTCTTTTCCTTTTAAGTACGTGTTTCTAGATTGTAATTAAAAAAAGAAACATTTACCAAAAGAAAAAATTGATCTAACTGGTTAAATCAAGTAAAAAAATAATTTGTTTATCTCCAAACTTATATTAATTTTCAATTTAGTCCTTAATAATTTTTTGCTATCAATTTTGTGCCACAAAGTTTTACATTTTAATCAATTGTATATTTTGACTTGACTATTTCAGTAAATTAACAATAAACTTTATCATTTTTTTTAATATAAGTTAGAATTTGAGTGCCTTTTTCTACTAATTTTATATTTCATATTATTACCCACATAAAATCTATCTTTAATAGTTGAGTAAAGTAAGAGTAAATAATAACATCGATCAAAATACAAAATTGTGGAAACAAAATTGGATGTAAAAAAACATTAAAGACGAAATTGAAAATTGATATAAAGTTTTGCCAAGAAAAATGTGCTTTTGTCCATTAAATTAAATATATATTATCACTAAAATATAAACTTTTCTTAAAAATATATAGGTTAAGTGCACTTTTGGTCCCATATCTTTTGCTCAAGTTACAGATTTGGACTCGTATTACACTTTTGGTCTTATATCTTTTGATCAAGTTGCAAAATTAGTCTCATGTTGTATAATCGATCTAATATCTTTGGATCAGATGCAGAATTGGTCTCATATCTTTGAGTCAGATGAGACTAACGATGAAACTTTTTTGCAAAGATATGAGACCAATTTTGCAACCTGACCAAAAGATATATGACCAAAAGTGATATGAGACCAAATCTGTAACTTTTTGCAAATATATTGGATCAAAAGTGCAACAAAAAACGTTATGAACCAAATTGAGACTTCAACAAAAGTTATGAGACCAAAAGTGCATTTTGACCAAATATATATTAGTCAAATTATAATGGTCGAATACTCAAGTTAGTCTTATATTTTTGCCTCAAAGTTTATTATGATCTTTTATCTTTCAAAGTGTTGAAATTAGTAATATATGTTTCCACACTAGTTCACTTTAGTCCAACACTATTAAATATAGTCATATCCATCTCGTGTCAAGTAGTACTTTGTGAAAAATCTAAAATTACATGTTGTCTTTTATGAGTATTTATCTATTTTGGTAGGTCCGTCAAACAAAATGGCCCAATTGAGTTTGAAAAAATTGGTCACTCGTTTCATGGTCAAACAAGTAAAGTTGGTCATATATATCTTATTTTCAGTCTAAATGCAATGATGAGTTTGAAGCTACGAATTACTCATATCGAGTTTATTTCTTATCCTATTGGGATCGTCAACAAATAATATCAAATCATGCTTGGAAAAAAGTTTCATCAAGGTAACTCATAACTCCGAACTTATTACGTACATTCAAACTTAATTAAAACAAAAAAGATAGAATTAACTTCTTTTATTTGACGTGGCATGTAACATATAACTTTAAATTTATCACATTTGAAATTGAAACAAGATAAATATAATTATATTGAATTGTTTAGACTTTTTTTTTTTTGGTCTCTAGACTAAAGAAATAAAAGATTTACACATTCATACTACTTTTTTTTATCAATTCACACAAGTAGGCTACTTTTTACTGTAGCAACTACGTTAGTGACTCGTGCGATTAAGGGTCCGTTTGGTGGGATGGAATTCAGTCATGTAATGTAATTGGGTCCAGATTCCAATAAACCCAAATGTTTGGTATTGCAATTAAGGGTATGTAATTGGGATTGCAATGTAAATGAGATTACATTATATATCCCTATTTTTTTCCTTCACTAAACCTATGCAATTTATGTTTACTTAAGGTTAAGGAATTATTTGTGAAATTCCTAAAATACCCTCTCATCCTCTCTCTTCTTCCAGAAATACCATCGGCCACCACCGTTCATCATCGTCGTAGCCACGCCCGACAAGCAATTTAAGCCCACACCTTCGTCCCATTTTTCGAAAGATTCCGCTCAGTTTTGTTGCCTATAAATCGCGACCTCAAGGACCAAAATGGGGGTTCGATTTTTCTGGAAAAAAAAAGAGGGATTTTCATTTCGTTTTTGTCTGAGAGAGAGGTACGAATAACAGTGTTGTTTCCTTCTGAATACAAGGCATATAGACACCAGATTTGAGAGTAAAAATCTTGAGAAAAACGCCCCCGAAATCGAAGGTTGGGGGTCCGATTCATGCTCCATTTTTCAGGGACCAAAATGTGTTTTTATTGTTCGAAAACAGTCGCCATCATCGTTAATGGAAGATGGAGCTTCGAAGCTCCATCCATGGGGATGGAGCATGGATGGAGCTTCGAAGCTCCATTACATTTTTTGTAGGGTTTATTAAAAAAAATTGAATTCAATTTTGGCTCCAGTTATTAATTTTTTTATTTCACATAAGACCCTGAAGTAAATGAAGAGGGACCTTTTTGAAAATAAAAAAGTAATCTTATGATGATTGTGGAAAGGGTATTTTAGTCATTTTCTTTTTATATCTATTTTCCTTTCCCTCTCATACATTTTTATACCAAACATTTTTAATCTTTACCTACTTTACATTCCCTCCTTTACTTTTCCCTTTACAACACACATTTTCCCTGCAAACCCAATTACTTTACTTACCTTATTCTAAACCAAACGGGCCCTTATTTGTAAATAAACATCTCAATATCAAATTTAAAGAAAGTAACTTTACAAGCTAAAATCTATATTTGTAATAGCTAAAAGCAAGCCCCTACATCATTTCATTATCACTTGGACATCCAATTGTCCAATCACAACATCCTATTCTAATTTTTTATAATTTAATGCTAAGTGGATTCTTAATTATCCAATCATAATCTTTTATGGTTCCATGTCAGCATTTTTGAGAAGTAAATGTTGTGCGAGTATGCTATTTAATTGTCATTAAATTATCAATTGCATAGGGAAAAAACTTATATGCAGTTTCTAATATGCTTGTTTTGAGATTCTTCAAATCACAAGTTCTAATTACATTATCTCTTTTTCATGATTGGTTATGCAATAAGTTGTCTTATAAGGAATTGTATAAAAGTCTTGCCCTTTAGTAAACTATATAAATCAAGGTATTGAAAAATATAACTGCCATTATTGCAAATAAATACTAATTAGTGAAAAAGCTCATATAATAAGTAATTATTCAAAACATAATTTCAATTATTATGACTATCAATTAGTAAATGAATATGTGTTGCGGACACGCATTTAATTTTGTGGCCAAATTTGGAAACCACCATGAATTTGTGTCAATTCAATTGAAATTGATTGATCATGTGATACATTTGTAATCTATACTATATCTATACTATATGAAGTTAAAAAGAAACTGCATAGTTAACCTCCTGCCACCTGTGCATGCAGTTAGCCAATGATTTTTAACTATCTTGCCATGTCATCAAAATTTCCATGGCAGCTCATATTATTTCCATATCTGTTAGGCTATTAATTGACCCTTATAAAGGCAATTGAATGTTATTGAATCAAATTTATGCTGATTAGGCTATTTATTACTTTTAATGAATAACATGCATGATTTAGGTCAGTAAAAAATCAATTTTAATAAATTATCATGATGACTATTGATAATTGTCCTACCTTAATTGGCATATCTGCATAAATAGTTGGAAATATGAAACAATTATCATAAATTGTTATAATTGTTTATCAATTTTAATCCTCTAATTTAAAGACTATATATCAGTAGATGTGTATCAATTTGAAATTGCACCATTGAGCCTCCATTTGTTTTGTTAGTTTGTTGAAATTGCACCATCCAATCATTCTGGTAATGAATTTCTTCCTATTTTGCTTTTTGGTAACCTTTTTTTTCTTTGTAAACTAAGCTCTTATTTTTTAAAATTTTGTTTATTGAGGCTGATATTACCTAGCTAAAAAGGAATTATGTTGATTGATTACAAACGGTGCTAGGAGAGAATAAATTAAAATTAATACAAATAGAAAGAGATTTGAAATAGAATTGGATTGAGTATAGAGGGTTGAAGAAATAGAGGTTAAAGAAGAAAGTATAATCATTCAGCAATAAATATTATGCATAAATCTCAGGAAGTGATTTATGCTCAAATTGATAGGTAATTATGTATTCACATAAAATAATTAGAGTTGACAATATTGTGCATTAACTATTTGGCCATGTGGTAGAGTTGTGATGAGCACCAACCTTATACACATAAAATATGCTTCATGAGAGCCTTGATACTACAAAGCATTAGTTATATGTACACGTGGCAGAGTTGTGAAGAATGACAGCCTTATACATTTGGCACCCAAGGCTTTATGAGGTTTGCTTTTATATATTAGGCAAAAGACTTTTTCGTGCCCCTAACGTTTGAGGTTAGTTTCAGTTATTCCCCTAACGTTTGTTTTGTGTCAGTTATACCCCCAATGTGAAACGTTGGTGTTAATTATACTCTAACTTCAATTTTTTTTGGGCCAAAGTCCTATTTTGGTCTTTCATGTTTGTTCAAAGTTCCGTTTTGGACCCTCTAGTCTCTAGCGAACTTTCCGGCGAGATACACGGCGGCCCCGACAACTACGAAAACTCCTAATCCAATGTTTTTTTACCTCATGAGTTCAATGATGGTCTCCATTTTGCGAAAAAATGACTGGCAAGCTGCCGAAAAATTACATAGTCGTCGAAAAATTAAATTAAACAATCGCCGAAAATCATATTTTTGACCATTTGTTCGCAAAATGAAGGTCGTCATTGAACTCAGGAGGTCAAAAAACCTTGGATTAGGACTTTTTGTAGTCGTCGGAGCCGTCGTGTATCTCGCCGGAAAGTTCGTCGGAGACTTGAGGGACCAAAATGGAACTTTGAGCAAACTTGAGGGACCAAAATAGAACTTTGGCCCAAAAATAATTAAAGTTGGGGTATAATTGACATCAACGTTTCACATTGAGGGCATAACTGACACAAAACAAACATTAGAGGTATAACTGAAACTGACCCCAAACGTTAGGAGCACGAAAGGTCTTTTGTCTATGTATTATAATAGATTTGGACTTTTGACCAATGAAAACACCTTTGATATTCACACAAGTCTCTTATAAAATTAAATTATAATTTGAGGACATCTATTATTTGAGATACAAAATCAGTTAAGATATATTAGTTTATTTATTTGGACTTCTCTTATAAAATTTGTACTTCTATATTTTTTTTTTCTAATCGTTATTTTATTTATTTCTAATAGCAAACTTACAAATGGTAATAACTAATAACGCTAACAGATATTTTAACTTTTACAGCATAAGTTTATATTCTTAAGGTCAAGTTGCACTTTTGGTCCCATAATTTTGTTTAGATTTTAATTTGATTCTATAACTTTTTTATTGCACTTTTGGTCCCATATCTTTGTAAAAAATTTACAGATTTGGTCCCATGTCACTTTTGGTCTCATATCTTTTGATCAAGTTGCAGAATTAGTCTTAGATCTTTGCAAAAAGTTTCACCATCAGTCCTATCTGATAAGAAGATATATGAGACCAATTTCACATCTGACCAAAAGTGCAACAAAAAAAGTTATGGGACCAAATTGAGACTTTAACAAAAGCCCCTAGTATATATGTGTGTGTTTGAGAGATTAATTAGGGTTTAACAAGCAAGCAAGCTAGCTAGCCAATAATGGGTTGTCTAACAACTTTGTTGGAGTCATCAACATATAAGCGAACTCGTTGAAGCCTAAAATCATAAGTGACAAAGTGATTAGGTGGAATCACTTGTATCTCAACTCCTTCCATTTCTTCCTTTATCTTCTTCTCTGCTTCTTCTGCTGATATCCCTACCAACTCTGGCCAACTTGTTTTTCTACTCTCATTATTTCTTCCCTCAATTTGATTATAATTCCCTGCAATTTACCACAAATATACACAAACATATATTTTCATTTTAGTATATCATATCTATCTATCTATCTATCTATATATACATAGGCCAAAGTATAAATTTGGTCTCATTTCTTGTGCTTAGTTTTCAATTTGATCCTTTTTTTTTTTTTGTACTTTTGGTCCCATATATTTGAATCAGGTGCAGAATAAATCCCATATTTTTAGGTCTTTTATAACGATATGAGACTAATTTTACAATCTGACAAAAAAGATATTGGACCAAATCTATAACAAAAAAATATATGGGACTAATTCTACACCTGACCTATAAAGATAAGAGACCAAAAATACAACTAAAAAAAGATATCGGAACAAATTGAGAACTAAACATAAGATATAGAACTAAATTTACACTTTCACTATATATATATATATATATATATACAGTCAAAACAAACATAAATAGTTACTTGGCAAGGGCTCATTAGGCTCATGTAGTGGAGGGTTTGCTCCTTGGTTCTCCTCTGCCATGCCAGATGGCTGATTATGTGATTATATATATAATATGAAGCACTTGTTGAAGGATATTGAGTGTTGAGCTTGAAGGAGAAGAAGCTTATCTCAACCTTAATTTATAGGCACTGAGCATTCTAAATAATTGATTTTGATTTTTCCAATGCTCATATATTGGAATATATATATATATATATATATATATATACCTTGCTTTGGACTTTGGATTGGGTTAGCTAACCTATCGTGGATGTCTATGTACAATGGTGGCGGTTAGTACCAATAATTCATTGATTAATAATGACAAGGATATTGTTGTTTTCAAAGAATGAATAAATAAGATTATCATAAAAGAGTCCTAATGTTACACAAACAAATCAAAGGGTGTAAGAACCAAGCTTTGTTGGTCTAGTGGTTAGCTCACTAGGTCACTTAAGCAAGTGTCGGGGGTTCGATCCCTGCCTTGTGTATGCAGCAACCAATTGGCCAGCGGTAAACCCTTAAATAGAGCTCAGATCCGCGGAGGATTAGTCTTTAGCCCATCGGGCTGGGGGATACCTTGGGCAACCAAAAAAATCAAAGGGTGTAAGACTCTATTTTCTCTCTCTAAACTCAAATACATTTAGATGATAATCTATTTTCTTAAAATATCTATTTTAGAACACATTTATATTATTAAATAATTTAATGATTACGAAAGATAGTAAATTTCTTAATATAGTCCTTTTAAAGATATTAACATTTAATATAATTGTCTAATATCAATTGTTAAATATGATATCAATAAAATTTAGAACTGTATCAAATTTATCATTAAATTTTAAATTGTGTATTTTTTTTTGTTATGAACTAAAACTATCCACCGTCAAAAACAGTGACTAATCTTTCTACTGTGGGTTTTCCATTTAAAGGTAAACTGCTGGCCACATAATGCACACCCAAATGTAAGATTTAAACTCTCACTACTTGGTTAAGGGACCAAGTGAAAAACCACTAGACCATACTCTTGTAGTTTTTTAGATAGTGTATTTAATGAAAAGACTAACGAGCACTAAAATCTTATAATTTAATCTTTCAAAGACTAAATCAATAAATCTACTATCTTTCACCAAATTATTAATTTTCTTATATTGTTATCATGGATATTGTTATCATGGACCTCCAACATCCATTGCCTATATAGATTTTTATGAAGAAATCTTCAAATACATGAAAAAACAAAGTGCTTACTTAAGGGCCACCCAAAAGTGTTCTGAAGCCAAGAAATATGAGAGCAAAGAGAATGTACAAAATATAAGGTTCTAGATGCAACACAGGCAACCGTCTACATGCCGAGGGAATTTTCGGTACAGCTCTATAAATACATTATGTGATGGTATAACGCAGAAGTTAGTCATGCCATCATCTTAAAGACTCATTCTGGAAAAAAAAAAAAAAATCTTCTCATTTCTTCCTGTGAATCATCAGCAAAACGAGAGGCAGACAATGTACTAGCTTACAGAAGCCGGCTAATCCGAGCGTCTACAATAAAAACTTTAGAAGATGAGTCCGTCATTTCGAGAGCCTCCACTAGCGACAACCTCCGGTTCCTCCATGTTGCCTCGGCCCAGCTCTTCATCTTCTCTCCTTGAACCTTCCTATTTTCTTGGACACTAAGTGCTTCTGCATATCCACCTGCAACATCAAGTCAATATACAAAACCACTTGAGCAACCATTAACATTCATATAATTGGCACTAAATGCCTCTTAAAATAAGCCCAAGGAGAAAATTGTGTTCTGAACCAACCTTAATGACACTCATGACTAAATACAAATTATCATAATAATGGGCCTTAAAAATGATTTTTGCAGCATAATTTATAATCATCATAGCTGTATGTGCAGTGCGCCTCAAGTGATATCAAACACCAATTAGGACGAAAAGGGGAAAATTACAAAAGTGCCATCGTTATATCGGGTCAAAGGGTCCACCATACCTCTTGCAAGGGCCACTATATCACGTCCATATACTAAAGGAGCAGCACCTACATTGAGAAAGCTCAGTTTCAAAATATGCACAATATAAAATATATGTATATTATATGTGATATTTGGGCTCCAAAATAACAACAAACCATTACTTTCAGTCTCTAATGGTGGAGCCTTCAACAGCTCAATCGCCCGTCTGTAAAGACCCTGTGAAAGATTTTCAAGTTCAATTATTGTATGATTAACAAACGAAGCTATTAGTAATCTCACTTTGTTAATTTATTTATTAGTCAAAGATCAAACTACAACAGTCAACAGCATTAAATCCATCCTATAAGCACAAACACTATTACAGACACAGGAATCACAGGATACAACACGGATATACCAAGTTCCAAAAGTAGATAAGAAATGAAGAGACAATTAAAGATAAAAAATCTTGATGAAAATTTTAAAACTTACAAAATCCATTCATGACATGTCATATCTATCATTTTTTTCAATTTTTTTTCCATGTCAAAATCACAAAAAAAAAATGATTTTACATTTTGACACTCAGAGACATGTGTTGAACATGCATCATATGAGTGTTATACGAGTGTTGGAGACGGTGACACTTTCTCAAAATGAAGTGTTCATGTGTTACATATGCCTCCATAAAATTTTGTACAAATAAGTAAAAGAAGAAACTATGCCAGTTTGAAGATGGCTCAAATTTTTAACTATATGCAAAGGCTTTGCTTAAGCTAGCCCATTGAGAGTAAAAGAAGACAAATTATGGATAACTACTAAAGCATACTGAATACTGGCATTCGAATAGTTCTAACCTCTTGAATCAACAGTGAACTTGAACGCTCATGCATTGCTTTTCGCCTAAACATGAGTGCTATACATGTTAAGACCACACCAACCTTGGGATGGTGAGAACCTACATTAATACAGTGAAGTGAAGTCATGAAAGATTAGTAACAAAAAGTGACAACGCCCTTGGATTATCAGGCTTTCTAATGATTGCATCATGAATTTGTAAACCAAAAATAACATTTTAAAAATAGATATAACTAACCAAAAGATTCCTCTGCCTTAGTCAATGCCCTAGTCAATAACTCCTCTGCATCACCAAAGTTACTAAAAGTAAAAAAAAAAAAAGCACAACAATTATTACTTAGTAGAAATATGACCTTGATTACAAAAAGTTACAGAACAAGGAAAATTGTAGCTGAAGAAAACCAAAGAAATCACATTAAGCTTACCCCAAGTGTGCTTCAAGCTGCCCCAGAGCACACATAGCCCCCACCAATGAACTCTCCGAGTTCATGTTACCAGCTGCCAAGGCGTACGGCTTGACAAAATCTTTATTCTTAGAACCTCCATCGATGACTTTTTGGTAGACCTCCTTCGCAGCAGAAAAGTTCTGTTTGGCATGTACAAATTCCCCATACGATAGAGCAACGTTACCTATATATATTCAAATATCAATTTGGGGTGGAGAAAAAAATAAAATGTCTGCACTCTGCTGTAGTGCCAGATAAAATCAAACATACCATTGGATAGTTCATCTGGCAGAGGTCCTTGAAAGAATGCTTCAGCTGCAACAAGCACAATATGTTATATATTTAGATATAAAATCACGGACATTGACAAAATAATCAAACAAATAACCAACAGAAGATTGTTAGTACCTGAGTCGAGATTGCCGTTGACAAGTTCAACCAACCCTTTTATTGCTTTAGCTCGAACATTTAGAGCCTTGAAATCTTTGTCACAGCATCCTGCTTCCAGTTTCTCCGTAAGCTCTAAGCATTTATCTGCGAGCACTGATGATACATCATCCTATATGGGAGAATTTTCCTCAAATAAATATGAATACTAATGGGAAAAAGAAGCCGAATATTTTCAGTGTGTTAGCAACAAAAACCAACCTGGCCCAACTCTAAGTGAAGACCAACCTGAGCTTCAAAGGCGGCAACTACAATACAAGAAGCCCAAATGGAACATTAAATTACTGGCACTTCTTATGACAATACCCAATTGCAAAAGCAAACACAATCAATTGAAAAACTATGGATTCACCTCTCACATCCAAGAAAGATCTGTTCAATTCCTGGACTTCCCGGAGCTTCTCTATGGCATCATCAAAATCTCCTCTAAGAAAAAAGTATAGAATGTGGCTTTCATGAGCTTATCAATCTATCATAAAGGGGTGGCAATAGCAAGTAAAAGGCAGAAGTATTAAATAAAGACCTATGAAGCACGGACATTGTCTAACATGTGTCCGTGTACGACATAATACTACACATGGTCACAAATATTTGAGTGTCAAAATTAAGAATTTTTTTTCATGACCTTAACATAGTGGAAAATAGAAAAAACTGACTTATGACATTTTAATTGTTGAAGTTTCCATCAACTTTTATGAATATTTATATATACATATATACTGTCATACAATTTCAAGAATTTGATGTTTGATGTGTCTGTGTAGTGTCTGTGCTTCGAAGATGACCCAAAGAAAGAAAAGGGGAAAAAAAATGGAACCTTTCAGACAACAAGGTGGCCATAGCGAGTAAAACCATCCCTCTAGAATTTTCATCAGGAGGGTCTTTCCCTTCACTTACATGAGTCCCAAGGCACTGCTCCAATACCAGAAGACCTTGTGCATACGATTCAGCTATACACACACACACACACACCAAAGACAGAAAAAGAGGTAATTTCAAAAACAAAACTCCAAGTAGGTAAAAATCGAGAAACTAAGTTGGTTTAGCTGAGAATACTACTATAATATACCTACCTGATTTCTGAGACCTGGCATGAGATAAGGCATAGTTGATCATCTGAATAGAAACTGGGTTTGCCACAGAACCATCCAAACCATTATGGAATAGCCTGAATCGTGAGGAAGATGCGAAGAGAGGTCTATTGCGGGAAATGGAAGCTAAATTGGAGGCTCGAGAAATTGAAGCAGAAGCTCGTGACAACTGAGCTACTACGCGAATCATCATTAAACCCTATGAACTGAAAAGGGTGAAATTAAAAATAAATTCAGTACTTGAGGTGAAGGCAACGAGTGGAAGAAAGAAACGACTTAAGAATTTAACCAAAAGATGAACAAATGGGAGTTTTGAGATACAAATGATCGATGGGTCATGAGCTACGATGCGTTGTTCAAAAATGTCAACAAAAGTGATTAAACATCAAGAATCATCAACACAATAGCATCAAACTAGTCATTAAACCAGCAAATCAAGTCCAAGGCATGGAGAGTGAAAAATGGAAGAGAAAATGAACGAGAAGGCACAAACCAAGAATGGGTGAGGACTGAGGAGGTGAGAGTGTGAGGATGCAAAAATAGGTCCCTAGCCTAGCGTGAGTGAGCTTCGTGGGTTTTAAATTTGGGGTTGAAGGGACTCGATTGAAATATTGGAAACTTTGTGGGTGTAAGTGATAGTTTTGGCACAGGATTCAGATACTAAGGTCTAAAATTACTGTTTTATGCTTTTATCTCAGGAAATTAGGGCATGTTTGATTTTGTTTTTGAAAAACAGTTTTCTATTTTAGATTTCTTTTTCTTTTGATCCTCAAACTTTCACTTCTATTCTTTTTTGTTTGGTAATTCACTTTTATTCTTCCTTGATACTCAAAATGTGATTCACCTCTTCTACTATTATTTTTAACGGGAACAATTAAGATGTATCATTATTTTTTCATATGTGTTATAATAAATGAGTTGAGAAAAGAAAAAAGAAAAATTTTCATTTTTTGAAAGAAAAACCAATAACAAATTTATGACTAAGAATGATTTTTTTTTCAAATAATAATAGAAATCACAAAATCACATTTTGTGATAAAAAAACAAATGTGAAAGTTTGAGGACTAGAACAGAATAAAAAATCATTTTAACACCAAAATGAAACTCATCCCATAGTTTAAGAACCAAAACAAAATTTTAACCTTTTTTGAAGAAAGATTACTGTTTGGGCCTTGTTCGATCCTCTTTTGGGTTTGGTCTAATACTATAATGCTATCGAAAGAGTTTTCTTTTTTTTAGGGTAAATTATATTACATACATGTGATATGCTCGATTCTCACATTGGCGTTGTGTGATTGTTTCAGTTTTATTTAAGGATTTGAGCTTCTCACCGTTAAGCAGTTAAGCTACTTGAGATTTTGTTTCATCAATTTTAATGCAAAACGATGACGCATCACAATCTTAATCATGAGTTTTCGACTTTAGATCCTCTGCAGTACTGCACCAATGCCATATTGCAGAAGACCAATAATATTGTGCCATGTGTACAAGTTGTACACATGGCACAAAATAATTGGCTCTCTGCAGTACTGTAGAGGATCCTCTGCCCGAGTTTTCAATGTATCTCAACCATCGGTTTCTATTGCATTTTAGCCGTTGATTTCTCTTGTACTTTAGCTGTCGATTTTCAATAAGGTTAAAATCTCATTTTTGGACCTCAAATAATGGTGTAGGTTTTAGTTTAGTCATAAAAACAATTTTTTATTTCATTTTTGTCCCTAGACTATCACGTTTGTTCCGTTTTGATCTTCAAAATGTATTTTTATCAAAATTTTTATTATTATTCTTGGTTATAAATTAGAGATAAAAATCAACCACCAATTTGTGACAAAAAAAATAAAAAGTTTTCTTCATATCTTTGCCAACTCACTTATTATTACGTATTTGAGTTGAGGTGGACAAATACGATCCAGTTGGGCTCGGGGTCTAGCACTTCTAGATATGCCATATATAGTTTCTTTTATAAAATATAATTTTTATCGTAAAAAATACATATGTTATTATTCTTATTAATTGTATATTAAAAATTACATAAAATATAAACTTAATCTCAATTAAATTAATATTTTTTAACAAATAAATTAAATTAAATATTTTTATTAATATAAATATCATTAAGCTCATGCATAATTAATTTTTTATCAATATATACAAGTTAAAAATTATAAAAATAAATAAATGAGTTAAATATAAAAATATGATTTTTTAAAAAAAAAAAGAATAAAGTGGCTTGACCCGGCCTGAGTCTAAACGGGTTGGGTCTCGGGTCCGACAAAAACCCGGTTCGTGATCATCCTTATATTTAGAGAGAAATAACAGCATAAATCATATGAAATCACATTTTTTGGACAAAAAACATAACAAACGTAAATGTTTAAGGATCAAAATAAAATAAAAAATAGTTTTAGGACCAAAATGAAACTTATCCAATGTGGATCAAAATTTATTTTTTACTGATTTACGCGAGTGCCACGTCAAGACTTTTCGTTAAAATTGACGGAACAAAAGCACATGTACCCTAACTGTTTAATGACTAGAAGCTCATCAGGTCCATAAGTGAAACTGAAAAAACCACACAGCATCAGCGTGTGAATCGGACGTACTACGAGTACCTAATATGTAATTTACCATTGTTTTAATTTAGGGTAAGTTAGTAAATTACTCTTACAATTTTTTTCATCTCAATTCTCAATTTCTCATCTATTCTTAAGTTTTTTTGGTAATTAATAAATATAATAATAATTAATTACAGTTTTCCATTAAAGCTTAGTACAATAATTTTTTTAAAAAAATATAACTCCTTAAATTATCGTGTGAACACGAAAAACCATTGTTGTGAAAACCGGACCGGACCGGCCGGTTGGACCGCTAGCCGAAGAGATGAGCGAGTTGGTTCAACCATTTGAACCAAAATGATAGTTGGACCGGAAATAACCGGCCAAGAACCGGAAACTCGGGTCCAACCACTGGACCGGACCGGCGGTTCTCAATTTTTTTTTGTTTTATACTGGTCAGATTTAAGTTTTTTTTTTTTTTTGGATTTTGTACTTTTGAACTTTAAAATTGTGTGATGATGAACTTGAAACTTGAGAGTTGACATGTTGAATTTGATTATTATGAGTTTATGACTTATGAGATCTTGTTTAAGATGCATTTAGTCCATTTACTTGCTTGAAAAAATAGTTAGTCCATGATCTCTNTACAAAAAACAAATACATGTCATATCCATGTGAAAATTAGTTTTATTTTCTTCAACTCATTTTGACTTCCTTTGAGAATGAGGTAGGGGGAGATCACCGCTATCAATGAGTTATAACTTCCATGGAAGAAACCATCAACACTACTTCGTCTCAATAACTTTAAGGTTGTCAAACTCGCTTTTTTACATAAACTTAGGGAAAGAAGGTAAACTCATAACGTAAAGTCGTATCATAAAATCGTAAAAGTCTACATACTTAAAATAGATAAGATATAAAAATATATATGTATTGAAATTAAAAAATTCAGATTAAATAATTAATTTAAAAAAGAAAAGATAATAATATTAATATAGTACTAAATACATAGCTCATTATCTAAACAAAAAAAAAAATACATACACTCAACATCAAAGCTTTTGAATAGAATTGAAATTCTCATCCACCTGCGTAAATTGTTAACATGAAATTACAGTAAAAATTAAATTTAATAAAATATGGTTGAATCATGTGTCTAAAAAGACTATTGTTGAGTCTTAAAATTTAAATATGAAAGATAATCTTAAACCATTCCAATTCCCAAACCAAATGAATAATAATATTAAGTTATCTATATATATATATTTGGTCTAACTCCTGCAGTTTTGTTCTACGACGTGGTTTGGGAGGACTAATTTGGAACCCCTTGTTACAGTGATGGAGCCAGCTACCAGGCGGTGGGATAAAATTTGGTCCCTCTAGAGCTCTTACTCAATTTTTATTAACTTTACTTATTTTTTGGCTAAAATTACATTTCGCTCCCTCACATGTTTATTCTTTTCCAATTTGGTCCCTCTTATTTTATATCTTGAGAAAACTTATTTTTTGGTCTCTCAATTGTTACTGAGTCAACGATTTAGTCTCTGAAATGTAAAAAAATACGAATTAGTCCCTCAATTTTACACTTCGTCTATGTTTTGGTCCCTGAGCTGTTAACCGTTAGTTAGTCTGATGATGTGGTCGTTAAATGATGATGTGTCACTGTTAAATGCTGACTTGGCTTCTAAATCATCTATCCTAATCATATTTCATAGGCAAAAGTCATATTTTGGTCCCTCATATTTCATAGGCAAAAGTCATATTTTGACACATCATCATTTAACGGCCACATCATCAGCCAACTCAACTTTGGCCTATGAAATATGATTAGGATAGATGTCTTGGCCACATTGGTTTCCATATTCTCTGTAGACAAGTTTGGGAGAAGGATTTTGTTCCTTGAAGGTGGAATCCAAATGCTTATATGCCAGGTATTATATAAATGATATTTTAGTGTTAAATATCTAATGGCTCACGTTAAATTTTTCTTAGAATTACTAGTTATTAATGTAATACTATTATTTGGATTTAGATTTTGGTAGGAGTCATGATAGCTTTGAAATTTGGAGTCAACGATAAAGGTTTATTTAGCAAAGGAGAAGCCAACTTTCTTTTGTTCTTGATTTGCGCATACGTTGCAGCATTCGCTTGGTCTTGGGGACCCTTAGGTTGGTTGGTGCCTAGTGAGATATGTCCTCTCGAAATTAGATCTGCAGGACAAGCTATCAATGTTGCTGTCAACATGCTATTCACCTTTATCATTGCTCAGCTCTTCCTTGCAATGCTTTGTCACTTGAAGTATGGCCTCTTCTTCTTTTTGCTGTCTTTGTCGTTTATAATGACCATTTTCATTGCACTATTCCTCCCGGAGACAAAGAACATCCCTATTGAAGAGATGAACGAAGTATGGAAGTCATATTGGCTCTGGAGCAAGTATGTTTCTGATGATAATGATAACAATAGCTATGAGAGCAAGTGATGCAACACTCATTCAACACCCAAACAACTAACAAAATGAGAGCTAGTGATGTCCTAGTATGTGTTAAAGTGCGAATATATGATGCACAAAGTAAAGAGCAAGAGGGAAGAAATTCGCTTAGTCTGAAAAAACCGCTGCGGCTCCTTCCCACGGCGGGTACGGCGACGGGTTTTACAGCGACGATTCTGGAAAAACAGCTGCGGCTCCCTCCCACTGCGGTTTCGGCGGCGGGTTTTCCTGCACAGCGAAAATTAGTGAAAACAGGCCAGAAGGTGAGTTCCCAAGCAATTCTTTGAACTAAAAATTTAAGAGTTATGGTTCTAAACAAGTTAAACAAATTAAAGACTCACTAAACACTAAAGAAAATACGAAACAAAACAAACAAAACAAAAATTGACTTCCTAAGACACGACAAAGGAAACCCAATTCGTAAAAACTTGGCACAATCAACCGTTAAACTTTGGGAAAAGTTCCCCGGCAACAGCGCCAGTTTGATCGCACCCGTCGTTAAGTGGCCAAAAATACCGGAATTAATGCACTATAGTGGTGCAATCCGAGTCGATCTCTCGAGGAACTTTTGTGCAATGTTTAAATGCAAACGATACCAAGTTATCACTAATCAGGTGAAAGCGAAGAAAATTTGTTCTTTGATTGTTTGTCTATGACCTAAAACAACAATTAAATAAAGCAATAATGTTTTTGAGGTTTTTGATTAAAAGACCGAATTGAAAGACAATAACAATGAGTTAACAGATTAAGCAAGTTGAGAGAGTACCCGACAGAGCAATTGGATTAAGCAATCATCACTACTAAAGATAAATGGAGCATCTCACACAAATCATCCTAAGGTAGTCACTAATAACTCAATGACTTAGGTTAACAATGTTATCATGAAAATACCTCAAACAAGATAAGTCATAACAAGAATTGAAAACGTTCATTCAATTGATGATAAAGAAGATCAAGAAATACAATCTTTATAAAAAATACCATTGTCAAAGCTATATACCTATAATTATAACCAAACTAGCATTCACTCAAAGGGTTACAATCAAGATATAATTAAAGAAATAAAGCCAAGTTCTTAATCAAGAATCAGAATTCACAAATAGTTCTCAGGTCCAACTAGAAATTAAGAACAATAAAGTAAAACCCTAATTCTAGTGTGAGAAAAACTCCCTAATGGTGAAACCCTAGTTCATTCTTTGCTCCAATGCTCCTCCGGGTATGAGTGTTTATCCGCTCATAGTTGACAGATGAACAACTTCGGAAGTTGCAGCCATGATTCCACAAAAAGCTTCACACGATAAGAATTTCGGATCACCGAGATATGGGATGTGTAAAACTCTCTCTAAGCAAGTGTGTAGCCTCCAATTGACCTAAAACCCTCTCATATATGAAAATTTCGGCTTATCCCTAGGAAATCTAGGTCAGAATCATCAAAATTGGGCTTGGGCCTAATTAATTTTAATTTATTGCAAACCCGCCGCGGCCTTGCCCACGGCGGTTTTTCCAGTGGCACCCGCCGCGGCCTTCCCCGCGGTGGTTTTTCCAGAAGCTTTGATTCTTCTCGGTTTGGTCCCTGACTCGTCTCCAAGCATCCCTAAGCCTTCCTTGAAGTATTTCAACACTTTGGACTCCATTTAAACCTATCAAGAACATCGAGAAACTAAGTGAATTCTCAGGATAAAGAGGATCAATCAAATAATAAAGATTAAACCCGAGAAAACCACTCAATTACTCACAAAATAGTCCAAATAATCCTCAAACCTCAAGGCATCATATTTCATCATAAAGGGACATAAAGGCATGCAAATGAATCCCAAATGAATATAAAATGCCCTAAAATGTCACTAAAATATATGATGAAATATGGTCAGATCAATAATAAATATATTTTTTATGATTTCTAAAAAAATATTAATAATAAGAAATTCAATTTTATAAAGACAATATAATATTTATATATATATTTTTTTGGGTAACACAAAGAGGCTTAAAGGCCAAAATAGAAAACAAAAAAAAAAACTAAAAACCTCCAGACAAAATAGAGCCCACACTAAACAAGATTAACTCTACACTCTCTGGAGGACTAGATAAAAAAACAAAGTCAAAGATCAACTTTAAGCCAAGGCCCGTAACACAATCAGCTAATCGCGTTCCTTCGCAAAAGGTATGAGAAATCTTCACCATCCAATCTTTCTACAGCCACGAAAAGATCATTCTGAGAATACCACCACCATGCCTCACATTAAGATTACCCCTATTATTGTTGATTAGATTTACAACACCAAGAGAATCCGACTCAACCTCTAAAAGTCTAAACCCCATGTCCCAATTCAATGTCAAACCCTCACAAATACCCTAAAGTTCAGCTTCCAACACATTACAAGTACCCAAGTTTCTCGCAAAGCCTCCTATCCAATATTAATGCCCATCAGAATCTCTAAAGACACCACCACAAGTCGCCATGCACGACCTTTTGCAGACAGCTTTGTCAGTGTTCAATTTAATCCAAGTCAACGGAGGAGGGCTCCAGACAACACAGTGATTAGATCTGCTCGATCCTGAAGGTAAAGATTCAAGCTTTACATCTTTCGCCTTCAAAATCCAATCCACCCACTTCAAAATAGCCCATTTAGGTTTTCGGGAAAGACAAGACTAGGCTATAAAATTCTTTTATTTCTCCACTTCCACAACAACCACGCTGCAACCGCAAAGGAGATGCTCCACCTAAGGCCCACAACATTTTGATTCAAATTAAACAACAACCAATCATAGAGATCACCAACAAAAAAAAAAAGCAGATCTTCTCCTAATAGGTAAAGTGCTTCCCCAGACTTTTCTAGCAATAGTATAGTCTCTGAGCACATGAAGCACCAATTCATGTTGATCACCACACATATCACGGTAAGGGGTACAATTGCTCCACCTAGATCTTCTGAGATTAGTACACGTACAATCTGTCATGAGCAAGAACCCAAAGAAAAATTTCATTCTTTCAAAACCACCCCATTTCCAAATAAGCTTCCACAACTCACTTTTACAACCTAATCTATCTCTCATCAAATTTTTATGATAATTAAGAGCTAACTCTGAAATCTCCAGAAGAAGAGCCTCCCCAAGCCATAACATCAGGAAGCTGGTCCATAGGAGGGTGAACAATTTTAAATTTGAAATCAAATCATCAGGAAACAATTCACCCAAAACAGAAAAATTCTAATCCCCATCAATCCCCACAAAATTGCATACATTGGCATCCATATCAAAAATAACATTAGGATTTATAACATTGTCAGCAAGAACGGTAAAATTATCAATCCACCTATTCTTTCAAAACTTCACGGAATCACCAATCCCAAACTAGCGTCAAGTCTCTCCAGATTTGAGAGGCATTATTAATTTTTAATTTCATCCTCAATATTTGTTTACGCACTATCAATTATTTTTGTGAGGGATAACTTTATAATAAGATTTTATTAAAGAATTATTTTTATTTCTAATAGATATTGGAAAGAGGAAAAACAATCATGTTTATATCATGAGATCAATTTCACTCTTACGAAACACATGAAATTTAGTCCTATTTATACTATTATAAGGACTCTTCATTTTAAACTCTCATTAATTTAATCATCTTACAATAAATCTATCTCACAAAACCAAACTTCAAAGTACATATCTCTTAATAATATAAACATGTAAATACTTTAGAAATCTAAAAGACTCATACATTATAAAATGGCATTCAAGTTGGGATCAATCCTCACACTAATCAGCACACAAACGCCATGATGGTATAGCAAACAATGGGTTAGCTCTAGGCACAGTGAGTCCAAATCTTTCACTCATATCTAAGTCCATAGGACTTAACTCATTAGGAAGCTCCCAATCAAAACAATGCACCAATTGAGCCAAAACAAGCTTGATCATAACCAACCCTAATCTCATACCTGGACATCTTCGAAGTCCAGAACCAAATGGTATGAGTTGAAAATGTTGTCCTTTTAAATCCACCTTGTTGTTTAAGAATCTCTCTGGATAAAACTCCTCAGCATCCTTTGACCATGTCTTATAGTCTCTCCCTATAGCCCATGAATTCACCAAAACCAGTGATTTCTTCTCTATCAAGTAACCATCAATAACAACATCTTCTCGTGATTCTCGAGGAATCAGTGCTCCTGCGGGATGTAATCTTAGTGTTTCCTTCACTACAAGATCTAAGTATTTAAACTTTGACAAGTCTGCTTCATCCAACATTTTTGTTGTACCTGAAGGAGAATTTAGGGATTAAAATATATGAATCTCTACTACTATATATGCATGATTGTGAGATATAACTATATATAAAGAGAAAATCTACTATTTGGTCCCTGAATGTACATTGAGTCAACTATTCAGTCCTTGAATAATTGAAATACATGATTTGGTCCTTGAAATATTTCAATTATCCACTATTTAATCCCTGAATTTGAACTAATTTTATACTTTTTGGTCCCTGAATTAGTACTAAATTAATACTATTTGATTCTTGAATTTAAACTAATTTTATACTTTTTGGTCCTTGAATTTGTATAAATTAATACTATTTGGTCCCTGAATTATTTGAACTAATTTTATACTTTTTCATCCCTGAACTTGTACTAAATTTATATTATTTGGTCCCCAAAATTGTACTGAATTTATACTTTTTGGTCCTTAATTTTGACTCGGGGACCAAATTGTTGACAATTGCAATAATTTAGGGACTGAGTAGTATATTTTGATTATTTAGTGACTGATTAGTTGACTCGATGTAAATTTAAGGACCAAATAGTAAGTTTTCTCTAATAAAAAGTGTTAAAGTAATACAATACCTACTACACTTGTGATCTCATGTTGAAGATTTTTCATGACTCTTGGATGCTTTAAGAGTTCTGATAAAGCCCATTCGAGCACAATGGCATTTGCTTCTAATGCAGCGGCAAATGTGTCCACTAGGATGGCCTTCATGGTGGTTCGATCCATCACAAATTGTTCTGTTTTTTGGGGCATCAAGGATAGCAATATGTCTAGGAAGCTGCTTCTATTACCACCTAATTCATCTTTTTGAGGTTGTTGTTCATCATCACGCTCCTTTATCATCTTCTCTAACACTTCATCCATGGATTTTCTGCATTTCTTTAATCGTCTTTTTAATCCCTACCATCATCAAGTTGGGTAGACACATGCTATTAATTAAAATGAATTACATTGAAAACATGATAGTTTTTTATTTGGAGTAAATTACATTTTGGTACCCTGTTCTATGGACCTTTTTCACTTTGGTACCAGGTTCTTTTTAAAGTGACACTTTGGTATCATATTTTTTACACTGTTAACAGTTTGGTACCCAAATTTATTATTTTGTTAATTTTTTACGACGAATTTGCACGTGACCATCACGATTATTGTAAAAACACACAAATGTCTATTTCCCTCTCATTTTTCACAATTCAAACGATAAAACGCTCCAAAACCCTCTCACTTTGAATCTCAGTGTTTTTCATGATTTTTAAGTGTTTTAGCGTCTAAATCATGAAAAATGAGAGAAAAATAGACATTATTTTGTTGTTTTTATTGTGCACATGATGGTCACGTGCGAATTCTCTGTCAAAACTTAACTGAACAATAAATTTAAGTACCAAAGTGTTAATGATTGCAAGGAACAAGGTACCAAAGTGTCACTTTTGAAAGAAAATGATACCAAAGTAAAATTGGTCCATAGAACAGGGTAACAAAGTGTAATTTACCTTTTTTTTAATAGCATCAAGATTGGATGAAATTATTGAGAGTAACAATAATAGAAATATTTCTGAAGAACTGGAATTTTTAAGATAGTAACTTTAAAACAAATCAATATAATTTATGAACGATCAAAGTAAAGTCTTTTTAGCCATTTTCGGCTTTCCTTTTTAGGTGGTTAGATTGACTTTTAGAGTTTTAGTTTTTTTTCTTAACAAGTACTTTTCTGGTTAAAAAACATTTCTAATTGAAAATCTTAGTCATATTTTTATTCCCAAAAGCACTAAAAAAGTAGTTGCAGAGAAAATTTATTATTTGGTCTCTAAATTTATATCAAGTCAATGAATCAGTCATTGAATAATAAAAATGCAAGATTTTGTCCTTGAAAAATGACACTAATTGACGATTTGGTCCATTTGACAATTTGGCTTTTGAAATATTACAATAGTCAACTATTGTTGGGCTTTTTTCATTCAAAATCAAAATATTTATGAGGTTGATATGCTGCAAGGATTTGCTAATCAATTTTTGATTGAGGAATCAAATTGATTGGAAATTGATGGAGGCGATGGATATGCATTAAATTGCAAGATTGAGGAGATGGAGTGAATTGCCTACAAATAGAGGTAATTCCTTCATGAGCGATGTGGTATGTGAGCGTCACCAAGATATAGTTTTGAGAGAGTGGTGAAGTCCCATAAATGGGAGAGGAGAGGGCTTTCACCTTCTGGAAGGGTTTATAATTTTTCCGTGCGAAAATTATGTTTGTGAGAGAGTTTATAATTTTTTCATTAAAAAATTATAGTTGTAAGAGAGAGTTTACAACTTGATTTGGTCAAAAATTGTATTGAGGAGGGTTCGTAATTTTGTTCGTGCAAAAATTACAATTATAGTGGAGTTGTCCCAGAGGGACCGCGGAGTAGGTCTTGAGGCACCGAACCACGTTAAATTTTTTTTGCGTGATTTTCTCTATTCCTCTTCCCTTTATTTAGTAGCTGAGGTGGGTGTCGAGGCCCTACAAGTGGTATCAGAGCCAGGTTGTAGTCCATGGGGAAGAAGGGAGAGGTAGGAGAACGTGATGAGGAATTACATTGGCAACGAGGAGATGTTGCACAAGCAAGAAGAGATACCTTGCTAGCGATGTTGTGCAAGCGAAAAGGAGATGTCATGTAAGTGATGAGGAGATATTGTGTTGGTGACGAGGAGATGCTATACAAGCAATGGAGAGGCTTTGTATAAGCGACGAGGAGATACCACACAGATTATTTGAGGGAGGACTAGACTGTTCTCTTAGAAAAGTGAAGATCATAAAAGTTGAGAATGAAGAGAGGTCAATTTTTCTAATAGAGTGAGATGACGTGGGATTTTGAATGAAGGGAGGATTTGTTGGGCTTTTTTTATTAAAAATCAAAATATTTATGAGGTTGATATGCTGCAACGATTTGCTAATAAATTTTTTATTGAGGAATTAAATTAATTGGAAATTGATGGAGGTGATGGATATGCATTAAATTGCAAGATTGAGGAGATGGAGTGAATTGCCTACAAATAGAGATTATTCCTTCATGAGCGATGTGGTATGTGGTTGTCACCAAGATGTAGTTTTGAGAGAGTTGTGAAGTCCCATAAACGGGAGGGGGCTTCCACCATCTGGGATGGTTTCTAATTTTCCGAGCAAAAATTATGTTTGGGAGAGGGTTCATAATTTTTCCATTCAAAAATTATAGTTGTGAGAGAGGGTTTACAATTTGGTTTAGTCAAAAATTGTATTGAGGATGAAGTTTATCGTGAATTTATTGAAAGAAGTCAATCAAACGAAGAAATTAACCAAAATATGAAATATTGACGACAAAAAAATTAGGGATGAAACATAATCGGTGTAATGTTTAGGGAATGAAAGGGTGTTTTTGCCTATATAATTTTAAGAATATAATGATCAAAAGACCCAAAATCATATTATATAAGGTAAATTGCACTTTGGTACCTGAGGTATGGACCGATTCCACTTTGGTATCCTGTTCTTTATCAAAAGTGACATTTTAGTACCTTGTTCAATTCGTTGTTAGCACTTACGGAAAAAAGCACGTGTAGGTCACCTGTATGGTCAAAAACACAAAATTCATACTCCTAAGCTCAGTTTTCACGATTCAGCCTAAAAAAACAAGAAATTCTCTGCCTTCAAGTACATATTGAATCGTGTTTTTTGGAGGCTGAATCGTGTAATCTGAGTTTAGGATGATGGATTTTGTGTTTTTTACCATGCACATGACCTGCATGTGCTTTTTTCCATCAAGAGGTAACATAAAAGAAGTTTTGGGCCGGTACCAAAGTGCTAACGACAAATAAAAACAAAGTACCAAAATGTTACTTTTTAAAAAATATAATATTAAAGTCAAATCGATCCATACCTCACGGTTTCAAAGTGTAATTTACCTTATTATATATATATATATATGTTATAGATATGTATATACCTGAAGATCAAAAGGACGTAGCCAAGGCAAAAAATCAGCCACATTGAAAGCTCCAGCAAGGGTCATTCCCTCTTGAACAAGCTCCTTGTAATTAAAGGCATCATTCTTATTAGTGTCACAACCAAAAGTCATCTTAAACACCATATCTTCTATAACACCATGCAAAACCTCACTAACATCAACAATTTCTCTTGAATCCGACGCTTTCTTAAGCCTTTTCACCACCAAACCCATCTCTTGTCTTCTCAATTCCACAAAACTCTCCACATTTGAAGCACTTAACAGCTTCAAAGTGGAGACCTTCCTCACGTGACGCCAGTGAGGCCCATACTCAGCAAAGGCAGTGCCCTTAAATTCGTAGGACAAGTACTCATAGGCTTGAGTTTTAGCACGGTTCGCGAAAACGGCGTCGTTCGTCTTGAGGATGAGCTCAGCGGATTCAGGAGAAGATATGATGATAGTGGGAACTTGGCCTAATCGGAGGGACATGATTGAGCCATGTGTTTTGGCCAGAGATTGGAGGGTGCGATGAGGGAGTTCGCCTAAAATGTGGAGACTACCGATTATTGGCAATGGTTTGGGACCCGGTGGTGGCGGTTTTTTATGAAACCGTCGCAAAAAGATGAGGATTTTGGTTATGAAGTGTGAGAGTGTTAGGAGGAGAGCTATGGATATTGGTACGGTTGCCCAACACATGGTGGCAATAATAATATTGAAGGAGGTTGGAGAAGCAATTGTGTGTGTTAATTTGGTGTTGGTAGCTTGAAATGTGTGTTTATATATAGAGAAAGTGGGAGGCAATTCCCACATGCAAAATAAATCACACGTCAAATACTATGAAGCATGGACACTTTATTTTAAAAGAGTGTTGTCGTATCAGACACGTTTCCGTGTCCGACACCTGTACGAAACCCACAAGACACATATTCATAAATTTTAAAATATAAAATTAATTTTTTGTGATTTTAACATGACAAACAATAAAAAATAATGACACACATGACATATATTATGAATAGATATTATAATTTTAAATTTATAGATTTTTAATTATTTATATATATAAATATATGTTGTGTCGTGTCGTGCAAGTTTAAGAATTTCACATTCAGTGTGTCCGTGTCCGTGTCAGTGTCCATGCTTCATAGGTCAAATATAATAAAGAAATGAAATAGTTATTATTTTGCATTTAGAGTCAAAAATTTTTTGTTACTCGCCCGGTATTCAGAGTTTTGTCCAGACCCGACTAATTAGGATTCGACTAACGTTGTACAGCAAGTTATGACAGGAGAATCTCCCAACAAAGGTATATTGCATTTAGTTAAAGTCTCAAATCCATAATCTTATTTAAAATATACCAAATCACTTAGCACTTAGACTAATTCCTCGTAGGTGGAGTCAAATTTAATTTAACTTAATTTGTTACATTTTATTCCAGTTAATTTCGTTTGTATGTTCTTATAATTATTAAGTTTTGGATTAATATTTATATCATTTAAACTCTTAATAAATTAAAAATATTTTGCTATCTTATTAAGCTTTTATTGTTAAAATTGAATATTTAAAATTGATACTCCACAATTCGAGCGTACATCTTCATAAGGTGTGAAAGTGCATGTCCTCATGGATACCCTCTTAACAGTTACTATATCTCGTGTCTTCTAGGTTTCCATTAATCCTTTTGCTCCAATCCTTAAATTATATATATATATGTAAAATATATATTGAAGTAGAGTTTCATTTTTTATAAAAAGATATATATATATACACACTTTATGATAAAATTGATAACGACTCGATATACAGGTGAATCAAATTAGAGTTTTAAAACTTGCAATAAATACAAAGTTTTTTAAAATCTATGATAACTTTTTATGATCAAGATAATATATAAATAAAAACAGAAGGATTATTTTGGCCAAAAAAAACCACACAAGGATTAGAAGTCAAGAAAGCAAAGGATTAGAGAGGACTTACTTTGATAGACAAAGGGCTTGTTTGGATAAGCTTGTGAGAAAAGAACTTTATTTATCAAACTTTTCTTAAAAGGTCTTTTGAGTGAAGCACTAGTATTTTAAATTATTAATTAAAGTTGTTTGGATATAAAATGTCAAAAGTACTTTTAATTAATAAAATGAACCAAAAGAATAGATTTTTCAAGTGCTCTTAGTGGAAGCTACAAAATTGAACTTCTTAAAAAAGCTATATTTTAACTTTTTTTTAATTCCTCTTTTTTCTTAAAAATTTACCCAAACAAAATTTTGTGTTTATAAAAGGTCTTTTTTAATTAAATAAGTACTTATTAGATAAAAAATTCTATCCAAATAGACTCAAAGAAAGAAGATACAAGACTGGATAATCGAACGCCCATATCAATCATTATCGCGCCACCTCATCACTTTATATTGAGGTAAATATTAATTGATCGATGACTGTAAATAAGATATTAGAGATCCAAATATCAAGATGTAAAAATTGATCATATATTTTTGTAAAGAGTTTTGGTATTAGAAGGAGATTGAATTATTTTAAATATATAAATGATCACGTTAACTTAAATAAAATATGGGTCCTTCTAACATGTGTCCCCTTAGGGCACATGTTAAAGTTTCTTTTGATTGGTCAAGTGAGTTTTCAAACATTAAAAATTATCTTTTAAATGAATTTTCATAGATTTCAAAATTTCAAGATATGAGATGCTCTATTAACTAATCAGAAGAAACCTTAATATTTGCCCTAAAGGCACATGTTAGATAAATCCATAAAATATAAAAGATAAAATTATTTTTAAAAAGTAATAAATAGATTATCTTGTTGTTATTATATGATTGGCACGTGAGTTACAAAAGACTTTTGTGAAAGCAGTTGGGACATTAATGGTTAGTCTTAAAAATTAAATAACACATGATAAAAATATGGATGCATTGCCATTATATTGCCAATGTGGTCGGTTAGCAATAATATTGTTTGGACCAGCCAATTCGACCGATGAAACTAATCAGATGATAAGATGGTCCAACCGTCTACTAACTTTTTTTATTTCACATTTTATTTTTTAATAAAAACATTAATGAAATTAGATCTTAAGCACATTTACTTTATTTTATTTTGTAAAAAGTTTTGTTTGATTTACATAAAATTTATTATATTCAAATTAAAACCTATTTTTATATATATTATGTTGCATTTATTTTATGTCTTTGTATTCTTCTATATTGTAATTTATTTCAATTTAACCAAAAAAAGAAAAATGTTAAAATTATTAGTTTTAATTATGTATGTATACAGTGTTTATATTTTATTTATTAGAAATAATTAATATTTATTATTTATTACATCATTTAATTCAAAAAATAGTTTAACTAATTAAATCGGTCAAACTATAAATCTTATAGTTGTTCGAATCTTTGTTTCATCATTGAAAAGAGTTCAAATTCTCCTAAAGCCATATAAAATCTAATTGTGAAATCTTGTATTACCATCACTACAAGAATTCTTCAAATTTCGACCAAAGATTAAGTCACAAATTAAATAAATTGGAAATTTGAGTTTTGCGACCGAAAAGCTATTGCTTAATTCAATAGTAAAATCTTTTATTTAATCTGTTAGGCTTCTATATCCACTTCAACTACTAAATAAAGGAAGAAACACATACACAAATTTTAATATGATTCGATGCCTCAAGATCTATTTTACAATTCTATTAAGACAATTTCATTATTTATAATTTTTTTTACGGATAAAATTACAAACTCTGGTTAATCTAATTGTTAATTAAAAAACATTGTAAACCATCTCCATTCAAGTGATGCTTTGCACAACCTCCTCTCACGTTGGTGAGACACGTTGTTTTGTTTTAGTGATGATGCACACACACCGACACACCACACTGAAACAAAAATGCTTTTATGCATTTCAAATGCATCTCCTGCAAACTGCAATCAATGGGAACCCAATTTTCAATGCATCTCCCAACTACCATTTTGGTGTTCTTCATGTTATGCCTCCACATATTTCATTTTGCTTCAACTTTCGAGGCCAACGTAGACACAGTTTTCCAAAATCAGTGCTTCTCAATCCTAATATTTAAACACTGTGCGGCCCACCTGATGTATTTTATCCAACACACCGAATTCCAACCAAAATAGTCATCCTATTGAAGTATTGTTACCGATCAGTCGGTCAGTATTGTACATAATGTTTTTTCTAAATAAAGTTTTACACTAATGCTATGTTTGGGAGTTTTAGTGAGGATGGAGAGGAGATGACATTAATGGACACTAACAGAGTGGAGAGGAAAGGATATTAATGGGCTGAGTAGATATGTTATTTGGGAGTTTTTAATGAGGAAATGAATGGACACTTGTTAATCTTGTTTGGAAGTTATTAGTAATTGAATGGAATGAAGTGGACACATGTTATTTTTGGTTAGTATAAGGATATAATTTTCATTAAAAAAATATAAAATTGTTCACTCTTTCCTTGGCATCCCAATTTGGGGTGCCAGCAAAAATTGAATTTTGGGGTGCCAAGTGTCCCTCCTTATCCGCTCCACTCAATTTCCAAACATAATTTTTTTTATCTTTTGTCCCTTCTGCTCTTCTCCATTCCCCGATTGACACCCCATCCAAACATACCCTAAAACTACTATATGGTTGCCTGGCTTGACCCATTTATGGAAAAGATCTGTGTGGTTTAAAAAGTGATAAATAAGGGTATGTGGTTTGCTTCGTTAACAAAAGGGGTCTTGAGGTATAAAACTGTCTAAAATTTGACATAAATTTTGGCTAAATTACTATTTTATGACCCTAACTATTAATTTTTATATGTTTGACTCCTTATTTGTATGAGAGAAGGATTTTGCCACAAAAAAAAAAAAAAGAAAAGTTTCATAGTACTAGTTAGGATCTTAAAATAGTATTTTAGCTAAGATTTCCGTCAAATTTCATACAAATAAGGAGTCAAACGCATGAAAATTAATAGTTAGGGTCTTAAAATAGTATCTTAGCTAAGATTTCCATTAAATTTTGAACGAAAATATACCTCAGGACCCTTTTTGTTAATAGAGTAAACCACAGGCCCTTATTTGTTACTTTCTAAATCACATGGACCATTTCTGTAAATGGATCAAACCAAAGAAACCTTCTGTGTAATTTATCATTTTTTTAAAAAAATAATTTCGAATAATTTGCTTCCCCTTCAACTTTTTAAATTATTTTTTAATGTTGTGAAAATAAGTCAATTTGACTCATCTGAATTGACTCAGGTTCTAGCTCACTTGAATCGGCTAATGTGAGCTATAATCTTTGATGAGTCATAATACTATCAATTATACTCACCAAAATGGTGAGCCGAGTTAACTCACTTAACTTATTTGAGTATTTTTTTTTTCCTTTTTTTTTTATTTCTTTTAATATTAAAAGTTTTAAAATAATGATGAATTACCTAATTATCATATAATAATACTAATATTTTTATATATATCATAATTTATAAGAACATAACTATTTCTAGATTTAAAATATAATTTTTTTATAATAAATAAATAAGTGAGTTGCTAAGCTAACACACCAACTCGTTAGGTTGGCTTACCATAACTTGCGAGTTAAATGAGTTAATCTATGCGAGCTAAAATCTTTAATGAACTAAGATTTCATCAATTCAGTTAACCAAAAAGGTAGTTAATGAGCCAACCCAGTGAATCAAACCTGTTTCAACAACTGTACCATTTTTTCTAGGGGTGTTCGTTTTGCGGTTTGAGTGATTTTAAACAAAATTTTTAATCAAACCGTTCACATCGGTTTGAAGTGATTATTAATCAAGCAGTTAAAAATAATTTGCTTAACCAAATCAAACCAATAAATAGACGGTTTAAACAGTAAAAAAATTTATTTGTTGTTTTCATTATTTAATAGTTAAAGGGTCATTTTGGTTCTAAATGTATGTCCTAATGTTCATTTTGGTCCATTATGTTTCAAAATTTTCAAATTGGTCCTAAACATTGGCAAAATGCTTTATTTTGATCCTAAATGTTGGCAAAATGTTTCATTTTGGTCCCAAATTATTGAATTTGGTCATATTTCTCTCGTATCTCGTTTCAAGATCAAAGAACTTGTTAAGAGGAACTCGTAGTTCTGAATTTGTCGCATTTGAATTTGAAACAAGAGAGATATGATAAACTTTACTTATTTGACCATGAAACAAGCAGTCAACTTTTATGACCGATTTGACCTTGTTTGTTGACGACCCCAACTTGATAGAAAAAGTACTCTTTGAGAATCATACGTAGCTCTAAACTCGTCACGTTTGAATTTGAAACGAGTCATATTCAATAGTTTGGACCAAAGTGAAACATTCTGCCAACATTTAGGACCAATTTGAACATTTTGAAACATAATGGACTAAAATGAACATTAGGGCAACATTTAGGACTAAAATAATATTTTAACCTTATTTAATTATAAAATTAGAAAAAAAATAATGTTTAGGAGTAACAAGTCAAATTTATAATGTTGACTTATTAATTGTTTTAAATAAGAAACACCGTTCACTACTTCACGTGAAGAAAAAGAGGATATTTTTTTTTCTGTAGTTCATTTTCTGGTCGCTTTCAAGATTTTTTGTTTGTTTGTTTGGTGACTCCACGATTTCTATGTTGTGAATTGAATTACAAATATCTTGTTGAAAAATATCTTGACGGTGTAACGCACGGGTTATACTTTTCAAATAAGTAATAAAAAAGCATAAATTATTAGGCAATAAGTGGGTGCTTCACGACATACATATAATCATCCCATTCAGGCCAAAAAAAAATAATAATAATAATCATCCCATTAATAGAAGCAAGGGCTACAGTGACGAGAAGGAGCCAATCTTCTGTTTCCGAGTGTGATGAATGGTTTCGTGATATTATTCAATTTTGATACATTTTTAATCAAATCATTTAGTTTAGTTCAATTTTTACTTAAGTTCAATTTGATTTGATTAAATTAATTTGGTGATTCGGCTTTGAATCCCTAATTTTTTCCACATCTTATGAATTTATGAAGCATAGATACTTCATTTTGAGGACACTCATACGACACATATTTATAAGTTTCAGAATATAAAATTAATTTTTATAACCTTAGCATAAATTGATTTTATATATTATGAATCATACAACACGTATTTTATAATTTTTGTATACGACACGACACATATTTTATATACAACACGTACTTATCTATATATTATGAATATATATTATAATTTTTAAAATCTTTATTAAAATTTATAGATTTTTAATTATTTATATATATAAGTATATGTCGAGTCATGTCATGTAATTTTAAAAATTTAATGTGTTAGTGTATCTGTATTTATGCCGGTGTCCATACTTGATAACTATGAACTAATGCCAATTGTGGAGAGCCCATAAGGGATGATGCAACAAAATCCCTCGTATCCTGGATGATAGGGCAATTGTCACACTCATCAGGGTGTCGAAATACAGTTTTCTTGAACACAACTTGTGTCCCAAGATTCAATTTTATGTACAAATTTTAATTATGTTTCCAAATCATGGTCGGCATTCAAAGGAGAGCAAGATTTGAGGAACACTTCGCAATTTCATGAAGAATCTATAGTACTAAATTTAGCTTAGTCAAGAAAATTGTAATAAAATTAGTACCTCTATGTAATTTTCTAAAATCATTACGGTTTAGGGTTAAACAAAATGTGGCAAAATTTTCTCAACTTTATTGCTAATTTGCTAGTTGCTACCACAATTATTTTATGCTTTGAAAGTGACTCATTGATGGCCAATGAGACTGGTTAGACTTAGGAGTTTGAAGTTTATAGGAATGTGTCTTTTTCTTTGGCCCTACACAAAGCTAATCGAGTTCTCCTTGCCATCGAAAAAAAACTTTATCTTATTCAAGTATATGTCATGCATAAAGCTTTCGATTGTCAATTTTTAAATTCATTGTATTGTTGCATATTAAAAGCGCTTTAGCTACCACTACAGTATACAAGGATAGTGTTGAATGTTGATGTCTATCCTCTCATTTTTAAGAAGCAGCAGGAGATTTATTTATTTATTTATTGATATAATATTTTTATATTTATCCTAATATTATAATTTAACTCTTAATGTTAAAACTATAGTTTTTAAATTTTACAAAAATTAACTATTTAGTTTTTAAAATAATATATCTAAAAATTATAATTTATATTTATAAAAAATTAAGAATTAAAAATAGATTTTTAATATTTAATGTTTAAATTATAGTTTTTAGAAAAATTTAAATACTAGGAAAATATTTTTTTTATTTATCTTTTTCTATTCTCCTATCTCTTTTCTCGTAAAAAATGTCATCTATTCCATAGTACCTTCACTCGTCAATTATTGAAAACTTCACAAGGAAATCATTTTCCAGGTACATTTAATAGTTAATACTACTTCATATAAGGCAAAAGACATTTCATACCCCAAAAGTTTGAAGTCACTTTCAGTTATGCCTCTAATATTTGTTTTATGTTAGTTATGCTCCCATTTAAAACGTTAGTGTCAATTATACCCTAATCACAATTTCTTTTGGGCCAAAATCCTATTTTGTTCTCTCAAGTTTGCTCAAAATTCCGTTTTGAATCCTCAAGTCTCTGGCGAACTTTCCGAGGTTTTTTGACCTCCTGAATTCAATGACAGCCTCCATTTTGCGAAAATATGACTGGCAAGCCGACGAAAAATTACATAGTCGCCAAAAAATTACACAATCGCCGAAAATCATATTTCCGGTCATTTGTTCGCAAAATGAAGGCCACCATTGAACTCAGAAGGTCAAAAACCCTTGGATTAGGAGTTTTCGTAATCGTCGGGGTCGCCGTGTATCTCGCCGGAAAGTTCGTCGGAGACTTGAGGGACCAAAACGGAACTTTGAGCAAACTTGAGGTACCAAAATAGGACTTTGGCCCAAAAAAAGTTGAAGTTAAGGTATAATTGACACCAACGTTTTATATTGGGGGCATAATTGACACAAAACAAACATTAAGGGCATAATTGAAACTAACCCCAAACGTTAGGGGTACGAAAGAGTCTTTTGCCCTTCATTCAATTATTTTTCCTTTTACATGTTCTCTTGGCTTCTATCATTTTCTCATTAGAATATGACAATGGCTCATTGTGATCGTCACCCCTCAAGTCTTTGTTTTCTTTTTCTATTTCTATTTTCTTCTTTTTTGTAGAAGACATTTCATACACGAATTATTGTTTTTATTCATGAAAATGTGGTTCTTAGGAATATAAAAGTATTTGTTTGGATGACTTAAAATAGTCATGTGATTATTTTGCAATATTCTCATGAATGTTACAATGTTATGTTTGATTTAACTTTGATAATTTTGAGAATGTTTAATATTTTTTCAAATATGTTATTGACTTTTTATTCTCAATTAATATTTTATTAAGTGTAGAAATCCTCCGAAACAATTCATAAGAATATTTTTTTTATTTTAAAAAAAAAATGTGCTTTGTTTCTACATCATAAAAAAACAATTCTATCATAAATAACATTTTTAAATAACAATAATAATTTCATTAAGAAAATATTATTTTAAAGCATAATGTTCATACTTCTCAAAATAGCAAAATAGTCTAAACAAATTACTACTCAAAGCATAACTAACATAATTCTCAAAAAACTTATTTAGCTAGGGTGAGAAATGGAGAGGGTATGTGGAATAAAATTTAATGAGTTAGGTTTGACAAGGGTAATATAGTTATGTTAGGTTGACTAATATAATCAGATTTGATCCAACTAATAAACACTTTGATATCGTTTATGTAAAATTTAGAATTTGAAACATTAGGGACACAAATATTGTTATTGAGATATTTTCTCATTATAACTAGAAGCATAATTTGAATTGTGTTTGAATTCATTAGGACAAAACATCGAGTGGACAATAAAAAAAAAAGTCAAATATTTGTTTTAAATTAATATATGAGTAAATAATAGTAAAAAAACAATTAACTTATAAACTTGCATGTTTACCTTTAAAGTCAACTGTCAACATAGGTTAGGGGCGTTTATTTGATTATCTAGATATTTTAAACAAACATTTTAATTAAACTACTCCTTATATATATATAATAGGCCCAATAATTAAATAGGTCAAAAGACGAAATTACCCCAAGCCAAATACATAGCCGAACCAGGAGAGGCCCAACAAAGTCAAGACGCCCCAGAAGGTACGACGTTATCGAAGGGAACGAGGAGCGTAAACGCCTAGAAACAAAGTAACAAAGACAGTGAAGCAATCATCCAGAATCAATTCAGATCAGGACAATCACTACAAAGAATCTTGCTCCTGAGATTGTTGACTCCAGCTGATCATCAAGGCGCCAAACACCAAAAATGGACATAACGAAGAACGCCATGAGATCCTGAGATTGCTCCCTCTGTCTTAGTATAATATGGTCATAATTCTTCACTGACCAGGTACGCTCTAGACACTCATTCAGTCTATATTCTTTGGCAATCCATGACTTTAGAATCAGAGGTGAATTATAGCGTCACCCCTATTCTTCATTAACTTGCAGGTAACCTACGTCCTTGAGTTGCGTCATCCGAATCAGGTAATGACCATCGGCCAGAACCTAGTTCATCAATATATAATTAAGTGATTAGAAATGATTAAAAAAATAAATCAAACCAATAAATATGATTTTTTGGCAATTCGGTTTAGACAGTTTAAAATAATCTTAATTTATTTGAATTGTTTGCATTTTTAGTTTAGGTCTCAAGTGTTAACTCTGATTAGTAATCTCATATGTGATTAGATGTTTGATTGTTTGTTGCAATAAAGAGAAGGATTTCTTCGAAAAATGAAGGATTTGTTCTTAAGGAATTTATAATCAAGATCAATCTTGTATTCTTATTTCCTTATTCACAAAACTTTCTCCTTATTCGATTTTTCTCCTCAACTCTTTATAATCTACGTGTTTGCATTGCATCTCACATCACCCATCGCTCAATCTTTGCCCTATCTTCACTCTTTGCTATCCACCTTACCTAGTAACCTATCCTACACCATCCTACCTATTCTCTCATCCTATCCTAATCTACCAAAATGGTGCGAGTATACCATAATCTCCACCACCAAGAAGAGAAGGATACCCCTTGAATGTTCCTCCAATGTTTGATGGCACGAGCTACATAACATGGAAGTGGAAAATGCAGTTCTTTGTCGAGTCAACAAACTTTGCGATATGGAAAATCATGAGAGATGGACCTTGTCCAATTACTAGAGGTGAAGATGAACGTGTGGTCGTTTTACCTGAAGAAGAATGGAGTGTTGATGACTGCAAGAAGCATGAGCTAAACACTAAAGCAATGTCCTACATGTGTTGTGCTATGGACGACTTTGCACTAAGTCAACTGACTATGTGTAAATCAGCTAAAGAAATGTGGACCAGACTTGAGCATCTCTATGATGAAGAACCAAGTGATTTTGAAGAAGATAATGATGAACAACCTTCTGAGGAACGTAAACCTCACTATTCCGATTAAAGCTTCACCATCTACAGCCCAAGTTTCACCAACCTTTGCCTACCCATTACAAACTATCCGTCCTCGACCACAATATGCCTCTCTCCAGCCTCTCTCCATCCATCCTCTATCCATAAACCATTCTCACTCATAACCCTTTCATCTATTCATCCTTAACATCATTCCTCATACATTCCATATCGTGTTTTCTGTTTTTAGTTTGTTTAAATTTCATTTTGGGATGACTGTATCGGATACTATTTTAAGATTATTCTCTGAACCTTGGTTTTAATGTTCTGGATATTTGAGAGCCCTTAGGCTCCTTCTGTTATGAATGTTTAAGCTTTATATCTCTCCTGCGAATTATGCCTATATATGCTCTGTGCTAATACTTCTTGCAGGAACCCTTTTTGATCATGTCAAAAGGGGGAGAAAGATTAAGAACCAAGTTTACTATTGGTTTAGCCAAGTTTGCTATTTGTTTCTCTAAGTGAGAAATGATCAAGTCTGATATGATTATATATGTTTTCTGTACTTATATGCTCTGAAAGTGTTTTTATTTTTCATTTATATGCTATGTACATATTCTATGATAGTTCTTTATGTGTGTGCATATTTTGTTTTTGATAGGGGAGAAATCCTCAAGTTTTATCACATAGGATTAGTTTATAGGACTTCTTTATAGGACTGATTCATAGGATTAGTTTCAAGACATAAACAAATTATATCTTCATAAAAACTCTATTTTTGATTTCTTTTATTTCTTTTTGTTTTGCGCTCTGATTCCTCAAGACCTCAACCTTTTGATATGCAAACTTGTTCGAATTTTTGCCATTATCGAAAAGGGGGAGATTGTTGGGATAAATTTTGTATAGATTATTTTTTAATTTAATTAAGCGCTAGAATATAAAATAAATTAACATCAGTGAGTGTAGAATAACGATTAGTGTTTGTCTATGTATTTATTAAATATATGTGTTTTGATGATTGCCAAAAATTCTTTTAATATATATTAATATTGGCTTAATGTATTTTCTTGAATACTATATATGTGTTAATATTGCCTAGACGATATATTTTTGTTAGATAATAAAGTTTTAATTTGAAAAATCTTTTATGTCTCGGATTATTGCTTTATATAGTGCGACATAATTAAGAGATCATGATTGATTAAAATCAGAATTACATTTAATGTATAATCAGTGATTATGTGTTAATCTATCTCAAGAAGGAAAGAAATCTGTGAATTATTCATGTTCCTTAATTATCGCTATGATTGAAGGAACTATTTAGGAAACTTTCTAAGTTTTGCCAAGATCTTTATATCTGATTTATTTCAAGTGAAAAACGTGCCTCATTGCAATAACTTTGTGTTATACATATTGAGAAAGTTCTAAGCTAACCGTTGAGAATATTATTTAATGCTAAATCTATTTTTGGAAAGATTTCTGCTAATTGCTCCTATTCCATAGGTCAAGGAACCATTGTAAGGAAAGTTTTCAAACTTTCATATTCTGACCATGTTGATTAAAGCTCAACGTCTATATGTCATTATTATCAGATAGGCTACATGGAAATTCAGTCAAGACTCTAAAGAATTCTAAAAACAAATCGAATATGTTGAAGATACTATTGTTCCTAGCCGTTGGAGTATTCAAAGCTGATGAACATTTCCATATCAAGCTGCTGAAGCTGCTCTCTATAAAAGCTGAATAATTCAAATGTTGAAGTTGGTGATTGCTATGTGCTAAAGCTAGACTAAGTGTCAATATCGAGAGCCAACTTTTTGTGAGAACCCTTTGTGGGATTAGTCTTTGTGACATTCACCTTTGTGTGTCAACCAATCTCTTTGTGAGAAAACCCCATCTATACACTTCTTAAAAAGTCTGATTCGTTCGTATACCTCCTAGTGGTAATAGGTTGCCTGCCCGCGGTTGTTGTGAAACCCTATAGTGGTTATCCGTGAGTGGTCCCACTATAAGAGAAGTTGCTGTGACGAACCTTATTGTTACCCGTGAGGACTTGTGGTTTGAGAAACTGTAAAAGTGTGAAACCCTAGTGGTGATCCGTGAGTGGTTGAGTGTCCATTGTAATTTGGTTAGTTTGCCCAACAATAATATAAAATCCCTTACTTTGTGTTTGGGGACTGGACGTAGGTTTAAGAGAAAGTTCTTTGTTGAGGACTAGTACCTTATTCTGAACTAGTACAAATTTGTTTTGTCTTTTTCCTTATCCTTTCTCCTTTATATTCCGCATTTATCTTTTGAGTTAAGGATTAGTTTTCTTTCATTAGCAATATGTTGATAAATCTGATCTGCTTAAGTATTTGCTTAATCTGAGTGTATCTAAGTTCTTAAGCTTATCTGTTATTGCTAAGAAGCTTTGTTCTTAAAGAAACTGTTATAAGGAATTGTTCTGAGGAATTTATATTAGAGGGATTGTTTTGAGTAACTGTTTTAAGGAACTCTGTTAAAACTTGTTTTTAACTTAGAAAAAGTTTTTGAAATACCAATTCACCCCCCTCTTGGTATACTTTCCTTGTGCATCCTGACTAACAAGTGGTATCAGAGCAGTGTCTCTATATATATCTGATTTGGTGTAACAGCCCTGAGAAAAGATCCTGAGTCAAGATGCAGAGCAACAATGACAACAGCTATGCTGATGGTATCTCTATGCACAAGCCTCCTTATTTCAATGGGACTGACTATACCTATTGGAAGAACCGCATGAAGATTTTTGCTGAATCTATCAATCCTCAAATCTGGCAGATTATCAAAAATGGTCCTATTGAGATTAAAAGAAAGAGAATGATAAGATTGTTGAGAAACCTATTGAAGAATGGGATGAAAATGACAACAACAGGTATGCACTCAATAGTAGAGCTATTAACTGTATTTATTGTGCTGTGAGTGCAGATGAATTCAAGAAGTTATCAAGATGTGAAACTGCCAAAGAAATGTGGGATAAACTCCAAGTCACGTATGAAGGAACAACCGAGCTGAGGAAGTCTCGAATTGATTCACTCATGAAAGAATATGAGGACTTCCAGATGAAGGAAACCGAGAAGATTGATGAGATGTTCGAGAGATTCGGAAAAATCATCAATGACCTGGATTCCTTAGGAGAACGTCTTAAGCATGAGAAAATTTTAAGAAAAGTTGTGAGGAGTTTATCCTCAATCTGGGAAATCAAGGTGACAGCCCTTCATGAAAGTCAAAAGCTGGAGTCAATGACCATAGATGATCTCAGAGGAAACTTACTTACATATGAGTCAACTTTCCTAGCTGAGAAAGTACAGAACCTCAAGAAGAGTAAAGGGATTGCCCTCAAAGCCACTGAAAGTGATGATGAAGATGATGAGGAACCCCTTGATGAAGAGGAAATGGTGCTGCTAGCAAGACGCTTTAATAAGTTCTTCAAACCGAGAAGGACACAGTGTTGGAGATTGTGCCCTAGGGCCAATCATTTTTTATGTTAAATATGTTATGAACATATTATTAATTTATGGAAGATAAATTAATGTGTTATCATATTATTAGCATGTTTACTATGATAACATCCATGATTAATTATGAGATAATTAATCTAAACTTGTCCCTGGTCGATTATTTTTGTGGGAACAAAAATGAACTAAGACCAGCATGACCTCGGTGCATGAGATGCACGCACTAGATGCTGGGACGAGAGTCATGGTGCAATTACGTAAGGTGGTTACGAATTGCTGGACTGACCCGGAGAGTCCTGCATGGGTTTAGTCATCAGCTAGTCTCTCCTAGTACGCCTGTAGCGATGCCTTTGACCTGAGGTCAATGACTATTCCGGCGTTGCAGTTGTCAGTCTTTGGCTTAGTCTAACGCTGCCCGTAACAGGGTAGTTATACGGGCTGAGTACGGGTCTGGTTGATTGCATTGCTGTGGAATGTGGATTGGCCAAAATGGGATTTTGTCCCTCATTAGATGAGAGATATCTAACTGGCGCCCTCGATGAGTCTGTCCAGGAAAATGCGTGGCCATGCTGGGATTTGGGACTTACTCAAGGAATCGAGAAAGTTGAGGTTTGGATTATGGATGACAATCGTGTGCCTAGTCCATGACCAAGATATCGTAGGACAATCGGATCTCTGACATGGAGGTACTGAGGTTAAGTCGTTTTTTGGTTACAAACGATAACTCACGGATTTTGGGTAGTTCTGATGGCTTGCTAGATTCCGCTCACAGCTTGTAGGTCATGGGGATGCCCTACTGCCAACTTCACGTGGGGCCTGCTGGGTCACACACGACCAGGAACTGAACACCATTTGAATGGGACACGAATTAGGGTTAATTCGTGGGTCACGCGAGTGACTCGATTTAAGACACAGAGGAAATGTCTGGGACATTATGTCTTGTCTTAATTGATCTACAGATGACATATTTAGATTTGTGGGACAAATTTAAATATTAATAATTGTATATAATTAATGAGATTAATTATTGACAATTTAAATATTAGGAAAATAATTCAGATAATGTTCCTAAGAGTTAGGAGATTATTGAATTATAAAATTCCTAAATATATTAAGAGGGTGGCGCCTCTTGGGGTGTTATTTGGATAAATAAAAATGTTTTATTTAATTCAAATAATATTTGAAATTCAAATGGAGATTTGAATTCAAAAGATTTGATGAAGATCTTCTCAGAATCTTTGGTGAATCAAAAATAAGGAAGTTTTTGATTAATTAAATTCCAAGGATAATGAGGGGAGTTAGGCGCCATCTTGGTGGGTCCCATTGGGAGATTTGATCTCTCAATTTGATTCTCCAAGATTGCATTTTGAATTTAAATATAATATTAGAGTAATATTATAATTATAAATTCAAGGCCTAAAATAATTATATTATCAGAATATCTTTATTTTAGGAATATTTAAATCACCAAATTTTCTCCCTATTTATACTAAGGCAAGTCGACTTGCCTCATAAGTGAGATACACAAACCCTAGTTGATTTTCCTCCTAAGAGTTAGAGAGAGAAAATAATCCTTTGCACACACTATAGAGAAAATCGACTTTCTCTAAGAGTTAGAGAGAGAATTCGACTTTGCTCTAGAATTAGGGTTTTGAGAGAAGAATAGGCAAGAAGGAGTTCTTATGGGGGGATTCTTCTAAGCGCCACTTCTATTGCTGATTCAAGAAGAGTTCTTGGAATCAGAAGTCTGTAGATTGGTCCCAGAATTCTTTTGGAGAAAAGAATTGGATGCTAGCACCTCGGTGATCAAAGAAACTGTTCGTGTGGATTACTGGCAAAGGGAGAACTCTGGGAGTGGACTCCGTGGAACTCGCCCCGTTCAACCGATTGATTTGAAACTCTGAGGTATAACACTAGCCAAAAGTTTTAAATTCTACTAGCGGATCCGTTCGGGAATCATAGGACCTAGGCGTTATTTTTAATTTTATTTTTGCTTCCGCTGCCTTAGGCGCCTAGGATTCCCAACACACAGTTCCTTAGGAAGAATTCTCCGCCAGCAAGGAACCCTTCATTCAGAAAAGACAACAACTTCAAGAAAGACAAAGAAGTGAAGTGATATGCTATGAATGTAAGAAGCCTGTACATGTCAGACCAGATTACCCTCTACTCAAAAAGTCAAAATTCAGAAAGAAGAAGGCAATGGTAGCTGAATCCTTATGGGATGATGATGATGAGGACCTCATGGCTGAGGATGAAGATTATGGAGACACAGATACATCAAACCTCTGTTTCATGGCTACTGCTGATAACGAGGTAAAATCAAACCTTGATATCTTTGCTGATTTAAGTAATGATGAGATTGTGTCTGAATCTTATAAACTGCTTGAGTCTTTCTTTATTCAAAAAAAGAAGTTGAAAAATGAAAGAAAAGAGAAGAATGAGTTGGAGTTGAAAAATAGAGAATTAGAAGAAGAAAATGAGAAGTTGAAAAGTGAGTATGAAGCTATGGAGAAGAATGTGAAAAGTGGAAGAAAGAAAAAGAAGAAGTTGAAGAGATGAGAAAAGAAAATATTATTCTTGAGAAGAAAAATATGAGTCTTATAGAAAAAAGAGAAAGTTTGGGGACTGGACGTAGGTTTAAGAGAAAGTTCTTTGTTGAGGACTAGTACCTTACTCTGAACCAGTATAAATCTGCTGTTTCTTTTTCCTTATTCTTTCTCCTTTATATTCCGCATTTATCTTTTGAGTTAAGGATTAGTTTTCTTTAATTAGCAAGCTGTTGATATATCTGATTTGCTTAAGTATTTGCTTTATCTGAGTATATCCGTGTTCTTAAGCTTATCTATTATTGCTAAGAAGCTTTGTTCTGAAAGAAACTGTTATAAGGAATTGTTCTGAGGAATTTATATAAGAGGGATTGTTTTGAGTAACTATTTTAAGGAACTCTGTTAAAACTTATTTTTAACTTAGAAAATGTTTTTGAAATATCAATTCACCCCCCCTCTTGGTATATTTTCCTTGTGCATCATGACTAACAGTTTGTTCTATCTCTCTCGTTTTAAGTCCAACTACGACGAGTTTGGATCTACGAGTTATCCTTGATAAGTCTTTTTCTTCCTAGTTGAGAATGTCAGGAAATAAGATCAAATCGGTCTCGAAAGTGGTTTTCATAATTTTCAAATGAGAAAACTAGCAACCGGGTCTCTGAATTTTGGAAATGCTAGTAGATAGGTCCCTGTATTTTTGAAATTGTACAAGCTGGTCCCTAAATTTTGCAAAAGTTATACTAATAGGTCCCTCCGTCAAATGGCTGTTACAAAAAGCTGATGTGGACATAACGGACGCTGATGTGTCCCATTATGTGCTGATGTGGCCGTTAACTGCCACGTTAGCACCCGTTATCCTAAAAATATGTCACATAAGAAAAAAATGCCACATCAGCTTTTCCATTTTAAAAAAATCGTTGGGAAAATAGGTCCCTGGCCCATTTTTGTTGCATTATTCTCAATTCCCCCTCCTTTTCATCAAATTCATTCATTTTAGTCCCAAATCCTCAAAATAAATTTGTAAAGTGTCCCAAAACTCTTCCAAACATTTTAATTTAGTCCTTAAAAATATTAAAAACTCTAAAACCTAAACCCTCAACCATAAAACCCTAAAACCCAAACCCTAAGCCCTAAAACACTAAACCCCAAACCCTAAACCCTAAAACCTTAAAAAAAAGTCTGGGTTGTACAATTAGGTCCCTGACCCAATCTTTTCCCATTATTCTCAATTCTCCCTCTTTTTCATCATCTTCATTCATTTTAGTCTCAAATCCTCAAAATAAAATTATAAAGTGTCCAAAAACTTTTCCAAACATTCCAATTTAGCCCTTAAAAATATTAAAAACACTAAAACCTAAATCCTAAACCCTAAAATCCTAAATCCTAAACCCTTAAAACCCTAAACCCTCAATCCTAAAATCTTAAAACCTAAACCCTAAAACTTATTTTTTTTTAATCTTGGCCAAAGTCCTATTTTGGTCCCTCTGTTATTTTCATTGTTCCAAATAGGTCCCTCAGTTATTTTTCGTTCCATATTGGTCCCTCAGGTATCCCAAAATTGTCAAAGTTGGTCCCTCTAACGTTTTCCATCCATTTTTCCGTTAAAATAAAGGGAAAAATAAACTTTCATCCCCAAAAGTCTTATTTTGTTACATTAAAGTCCTTTTTTTATAATAGGATCAAAACGTAAGAAAAATAAATAAATTTAGATTTCAAGCGAATTTGCTCAAAATCTCTCTCTCTCTCTCTCTTTCTCTCTCTCACACACACATTTCCTGAATCTCGGAAACCCATGCTCTTTGGCCTTGTTCATGCTATCCAACACCGACTCCCCTCCAAGCATAAAATCTACAAACCACCAATCACCAACCTCTTCTAGCCTTTTGGATCAAAAAAAAAAAAAAAA